>APFE030851637.1:103100-133391 GCA_000404065.3 Pinus taeda | reverse complement strand
CCTGTAGTAGCCACGTTGGCGTAGGCCGTGGACTGTTTCCCTCTATGAGGGTTTTAACCACGTCAAAATACTGGTGTATTGATCTGTGATATGTTTGTGAGCAGTGTCCTTTTGGTGTTTTGTCTGAGGAACTTACCCTGTAAATTCCTACAATAAGGTTATGCAAATCATCTTCAATTGTTACACATCATTTTTTCACACTAGGCAAATGACCATCAGTTTCGATCTTTTGCTATCCACAAATGTGTCCCAAAGCATTCCCCTACAAAGTTAGAATCCTAATTATTCCAAAGAAAGTGGAATTCTGGATCCCATGGTACGAAACCTTGTTTTTGGCTTCTTGCACAGTTCCCTAGTCAATTTTTGTGCATACGCAGAGGAGTCCATTAGGAGCTGCGTGTTGTGAATAATTCTAGCACCTGTAGCAGTAGTGTTTCAGGGGATATGAAAAGCCTCCTAGAGACAACCTCTCGGTTGATTATAGACGAGTGCATAGTACATCTTAAATAGTGCTATCAAATTTATCTTTAGGACTTGTAGCACTAATAATTTTGTCACAAGTAATTTAAATGAGGTTGATTTAGAACCGTTCATGAAAGCACAATGTAAGAAATAACATATGCACATAAATTTACATGGAGTAATCCTCGATCAATGGTGGCCAAAGCAGAGTGAAAGCTTGTAGCAAATCGATTGCTAAGGGAGATGTAATGGTTGAAGACATTAGAGAGTAGATCCGTCAAAACAAAGCTTAGACTTTAAGAATTCTATATCTATGGATTTATAGAGAAGTGGGAGTAATGAAAAGCTTATGAAGTGCTAAGATGCATGGAGCGCCTTTTAAAGACCTTATTACCATTTCAATACAAACATTCTTTATCAATGGCTTGATTTAAATGAATTTGCATACAATGGGAATATAGCTAGCTGCTACGGACATGCAATCTGAGGAGAATATCAAACATATATGAAAACACTAAGTGAGAAAAACATACTGCAATCTAATCAGTTGGAATCACCACAAGTCTTATATTAATCGTACGAGAGAGTGCATACATCAATCTTCATATCACTACCTTTGTGAAACAAGGAAAGGATCCTCACCAGAGTTTCTTTCCAAAAATTATGAACCTTTGTGAAGTGTTGCTTCCCACTGTTTATCTGGAGAGGGGATCATTGAACAATAATTACAACAAAATATCTCATTTGAGCCTCAGCTGTTAGATCGACTATTTGTCTCGGCCTGGGATGGCTCCGTGGCCCAAAAATGACTACAAAAGATTAACTGCTTCATTAAATTGCGACATAGTACATGATAACAAAACAAGTCAATGATTAGATGAAAACACTAGCGAAATATCTTCATGCCCATTCCTAGGATCACCTTTGATCAGGTAATTGATTTGTCATGATCTTCCTTCTTTGGTACTTGGCTGGTTCCAGTTGCTTTTGCCTTTACTACTTGAATCACTCGTTCTCCAGAGCTAGGAGTGGTTCGACTGTGAGTTTCATGCCACAGTACAACAACAGAGGTCATTTGGGCAGTACTTCATCTTCCCTCTGCATGGAGCTCCATGTTGAATCATCAAGTCCTCCTGAGATTCCATACATTCATTTACTCACCATAGGCTTGGGCGTGGTACAGTCAAGTTCATTTACCTTGTCTATGTTGACCCTATTTTCTTGCCACAAGGGGCTTTACAAGGTCAACCCATGTCGACTTCTAAATGCTCCATGTCCTTCTTAAATGTCTCAGTTGTCGACCACTGCGTCTTTAAAGCCCTGTATTCCATCATCAGGCAGTTATTACCTTAGGACTTTTGTATTAAAAGACATAGAATGGCGCATTTCGATCCACTTTAGCCCCTTTTTCTTTGAGCCCATTTTCCTTCATATGACCATGGGCTATGACCAGGCGCTTAGTCCTCGGGCACTAGGTCCTTTGGAGGCATGTCCGGGAGACTCATTCCTTCGTTAAACAAAATCTCACATATTGGCGAAAACTTTGACCTTTACATTGAACAACCCTTACAACATTACGAATGTTGATTGCCAATTGGGCTCGCCTAGACTGTTGCAATTGGCACACCGACGATTTCTGATTCGTGCCACTAGTGTGACCTCCATAACTTATGATCGTTGATCACCGTTCGTGCTTAGCCCCTGGTTCTTTGGCCCTTTCTGTGACCATGGGCCAACCCCTATATCGAAGGCCCTCAATTGGAGGTTCTCTATCAGCGAATTCCTTGTGATGCATAATGCGCTGCTACCCCCGGTCGTTGATTACTGATTGATGATGTCATCGGTGCCACATGTCACTTCCTGAGGGGTAGCATGTGTCACTAGGATATGCCCCCATAAGACCTTGAAAGTTCCATACCAGCATGCCATGTGTCCTTCGTACTGCCATGTCATGGTGACGTCAGCACCACCATGTCTTTACTGAATCCAATAATACTATGCCACATGGTCCCGTGGAGGAGAGAGAAAAGGCCTGCCTACCGCTAGTTTTGCGTTGATTTGTCACATTTTTGGAGGCACTCCCCGACATTTTACAATGTTGGGTCTTTTTCCTGGCATTTTCTTTATAATGGTCATTTGCAGACCGTCAGGACCTCTGATTTCCTATCTGCGGGATTTCCTCTTAAGGCATTTTCTCCTTGGCTTTCGACCTTCAAAGGCAACTCTGATTTTTTATAACTTCTGATTCTAGGGTCCATTTGAGGAGTTCTATATCTCGTTGGAAAGTTAATTCAAAGCATAATCCATTGGAGGAGATCTTATTTAGCTTTGAGTGCTTTTGTGGCTTGGAATATGGTTGCAAAACTCTCCACTCTTTTTCCCTCTTTTAACAACTGAAAATACATTTTGCAGAGGATGACAACATTGCACATAAGTACGCATTGTCTTACACTGTGACCTGTGAAAATGACAAAAAATAAAGTCTAGAAGAATTGTTGGTAGCATCTATCCCAACCAACAAGTTTCGAATAGTTTCCTATTCAGTTCTGATCCCTCCCATCATGGAGCAACTTCCTCTCTTTATGGAATTCCTATCTCACCATCAATGGATCTCGTCCCTTGGAAAATGGAACCCAAACTTCCCATTCTTGGCCTATAAAGCTAACCCAGACCTGAGGATTGAGGAGGCATTCGAGGAATTTTTAGGTCTAGAATGGGCCTCCTAAGGAAATTATAAAATAATAGTGGAAATAATAAAAGAAGATTAGATTACATCATCAAATTTTAGAGGGAAAAAGGAAAAACTATTTTTTCAAATCTAATTTTCAACTTATCTCCCTATGGGTTTACTCAAATTTTGAGTGGAAACACTCATTGGATGCAAAATTTGATTCCCCATCCAAGGAGTACCCATGTTGAATATTTTTGATGGACCCTACTACATGAAAAACGTGATTGCAATCATGTTTTTCATGTATTTCTCATTTTTCATATAGCAGGGTCCATCAAAAGTATGCAACATGGGTACTCCTTGGATAAGGAATTAAATTTTGCATCCAACGAGTACTCCCACTTGAAATTTGAGTAAAACCTTAGGGAGATAAGTTGAAAATATGAGTTTAAAAAGTAGTTTTTATTATTTATTTATTATTATTATTATTATTATTTACTGTTTTACTCCAAAAATGGTGAATCATCCCCCATGGTTGACATCATCATATTCAATCCTATTGGTTCTTATAAATTTTATTTTGGTTGTACATTTTTCTTAGGAGGCCCATTTTAGACCTCAAAATTCCCCTAATGATTGTTGGAAGTAGGCTTATACTGCACAAATAAGGTTGGAAGGCTATTCATTCAAGGAGAGGGTTGGATATTGTGGGAAGGGACTTGCAACATCAAGGCTACATGGTTGTAAGGTTATTCTCCATTTTATTGATATAAAGGCAATTGTTCTTTCTCAAGTACATCTTTATTGATATGATTTGTAGGATTCTTTGATCACCTACATAGATTGTGATTGCATATTGATTAGTTTATGATACATGATTGGTTAATTAGTCCATTTATCTCTTATGATTATATATTGGATGCTTTAATATCTTGTTTGTTTTTGTTTATTCATATCTCCTTCAGGATGTCATGGAGAAGCTATGGTGAGTGACGGGAGGATCTCTAAAGAATCAAGGAGCAGATGAACGAAAGATTTGAAGGGGACTTCATCAATCATTTTGTTTAAACGGTAAGTGGCCTCTATCATCATATTGGTTTCAGTGAATCATAATCTAGAGAAAGATAGCAATTCCTAGTTGTTTGTTACTAGGTTTCTTTGAAGCCTAGGGAGATAGCTCTTGTCCGCAAGAGGGATAAGTCCACATAACAAATTGATTGCCCCCTAAAGTGCAAAGTCAAAAGCGATATATGATGACTGAAGTGATTTATCATGCCAAGGTTTGGGTTACAGACTAGTCAAAGACCTGAAACAATTAAACAATTGTTACAATGTAATATATAATATCATTGTTGACGTAGGCATTCCCATACTCAGAACATAAATGTCTTAAAGAACAATACGGAAATACATATAAAGATCCACGTCAATAGAAGACATAGTATGGATGCAATGATCAATGGATCTATATTTACAATCATGAATATTTAATAACTCCATGCAGCCTAGATGGATGAAACTAGATCCAGGGCCTTGATCTCCATCTCTCAATTTGCAGTGCGAATCTAGTCATGCGAGTGAATGTCTCATAGTCGAACATGGTAGAAACCACTTGATTATCGGTCAATGATGTGAACAGTTAACAAGTGCGAGAGAAACCACCAATATTGACAATGGCTTTCAAGGTACTTCTCATACAATATATGAAGTGTGAATAGATATGATGATGTCGAACACTCATAGAATCATTCGATCGAAGGAAAATGATGAGAACCCATCATTGAAGGTGAGAAACCTACCATTAAGGCATGCAGGTCTCAAGGTACTTAAGGTTTTTAGATCAACTTCCTAGATAATGAGCTAAAGTCTATATGAAGTGACCTGTCGTAGGAGGGCCTACGACACAAAATGCCTGTCAAGTTTTGAAGAACAATGGTTTGGACCAAGACAAGGCTGACTCAGGGATGGTTGATGCAACTGAAGGCTATGTTTGGAAAAGTAATTTGCCTGAGGTTGGAATTGTCTTGAACATATCAGAGACACGACATGATGACTTGGCATCATTTGAATAAAAAAATAAAATGCAAACCAACTGAAGACTTTCAATGAGGTATGGTCAATTAGGAGAAATGGATTTCCCAACCCAAACACGAAAGTGACGGAGTGTCATGTTCAAGAGCGACATACTTCCTTTTACAAATACAAAACATAGATTCTTTCTCACTTTTCCCCCACCATTATTGGCAAGTACCTCTTTATTTTTTTACAAGCTTGAGGAGGATAAAATATGCTTTTTCTTATAAGTTCATCCTTCAGATGAGTCCTTCAAAGTATTTTTAATGAACCCTAAAAATGAATGGTTCGGTCTCGTCATGCTTAACAAGTCCTGCCCTATTTAAATTTGACGAGTCCAGTGAAGGGGTAACTCAATGTTTTCATATTTAAAGAGTTTGAAAAGACATGAAAAGAAAACTCATTCAGTTCTTTCAATGTAAATTTTAACGAGCCCAAAGAAAATGATGCTTGGTGCTTTTCAATTTTAGGGAGTCAGGAGAAAAACATAAGCAAACTCCACAGTGTCCTTTTTCGTAAATTTAGTCTCTCAATCTTGGAAAAAGTTAAAATAATGCAGGAGAGAACTCTATTGACCATGATTAGTCAACGTATACCTTTTTCATAAATAGTCTAGTTCGGTCCGTAAAAGGGGTAAACTTATATCAAATAGACAGTTGTTCATTTATTTTTACGAGTTCGAACAATCAAGTACTCAATGATCTTTTCATTTTTAAGGAGTCTAAAAAGCACGTAAAGAGAACTCTACGGTTTTGCTTTTTTGTAAGCTTTAACGAGTTTGAAAAAGTAATAAAAATATACTCAACACCAAAATGATTCGTTTTTGTAAATAACTTGTAACCTGCACACTTAAACTCGAAATAATTATCTATGCTAAGAAATAAAGTGAAAAACATCATAAATTTGGGTTTAAAAAGGTCAATAGGCAAAAAATAATATTTAAATAGGCCTTAAAAACTTATAAAAAACCCTAAAAAGTAAAAAAGTTTTTACCATTTGTGGTTTTAACCTTTTGAGAGTGATAGAGGCCATTTTCACCAAAAACTTCAGAGGCGGATTCCGGGCAAACCGTTGGGCAAAATCGCGAGTCGTCTTTTTCAAGTAGATTATCTCTTCGAGATCTTCATTTTCATGTCTTTTATTTAGCATTTCGCCATAGTTTTTGAAATTTTTGGGGAGGGTGTTCAAAATGAAAATTGCCCTTGATGTGTGCAAGTTGCCCTTATCGGGCTTGCGCACATCGATCGATTTTTTAACAAAGAAAAACGTGATGTGCACGGTTTCTAAGAAGATAACAGCACGCATTCACACTGTCCATCACAATCGGTTATGCACAGCGCCAAGGGCAAAAAATTAATATGAAAAACACACAAATTTCTTGCTAATTTTTTCCATGATTGCTTCTAATGATATCTTATGCTTGTTTGCGGGGTTTTGATCCATAAATATGAGTGGAGAGGGAGTGAACATGAAAAGGAAGACATAGTTGCACTGAACCATCCAAAAACCATACAAGGATTGACAAACTATGGCCTGTACAAATTTTTCACCATTCCGGGCACGAAAGCCCAATTAGACTTGCTAGAATGGATGGTGGGCAAGTGGAACATTCAAGAAGAATGTTTCATAGTCAGATACCATATATTTTTCATTTATGTTGATGAAATTTACTTCTTCATGGGACTACCACATTGTGGGGTAGAAATTAATCTGTTTGGGCATAGGCGAGGTGGCGAAACCAATGCCACCTATCTGATACAACATTGTACTGACGAAGCTGCTCTCAAAGATGGGAGAATTGACATTAAAACCATCTCATGGCTTCCTTTGAAAGCTATCGGGTTCACTGTTACACATCTATGCAGAAGTGCAGCTCTACATTTACTCACAAAGTCTCATATGCAAATCGTCGTAGAGTGTTTGCAACCTACTATATTCAACTGGAGCAAGGTTATAGTTTCCAATTTGAAAGGGAAAATGACTAGGGTCAGAACAAGCAGACTCAAAAGTGTTGGGTATAGTGCCTTTGTTATCTCATTTGCTTTAGAGTGGATCCCTCTTCTCACTCCATAGGTAGCTATAAAGAGGAGGACCTTGGGACCCTGACATGCTGAAATGGGTCAGACTTATGGCATGCCACAAAGGTGGACAAGGACCAATGATTAGATATACTCTTGACTTCTTTGATTGGTTGAAAAACCAAATCGCAATGATTGAGGATTTCCCATACACATGTATGGATTACACAGGCAATTTGGACATTCCACTGCCACTTGGGATGAAGTGGGGCAACATAGGTAAAACTTCACACTTTGGTGGATTTTTGAAAATTTTCAATTTTTTGTTATTTTTTGGCATCCAAAACTAATTTTCCAAAATGATCATGCAAATGTGGCCCCAATGAAACCAACTGGATTGCGAAGATATGATGGGCGTGGTGAGCATCCAATAGCTCCCATAGAGTCAAACTCAGATGTGACGAAGGCATTGATAAAGATAGGGCATGAACTTGAGAGGTTGACCTTGGACATCCCAGATGTCGTGATAGATGACCTGCCTCTCCACTATCAAAGGCACACTGTGGGGGTTCTCGGTCCTATTAGTCATTTGCTACGATGAGTAGCATGTGTTATTGTATGCTACCATGATCATCATCATGCGTAGTCACTAGTCTAAGGGCTAGATTTTTTTTTTGATGATGTACTTGCATGTTCAGAAAATAAAGGCCACGGGGCCTCATGTCTTTGGATGGCATTTTTGTAAAAGCCACACTTTTTAGAGACACTTATTTAATGAAAGCTACTACTTTTATTTCAGTCTATCTTGTACGATATATGGATGAATATTGCATTGATTTATTTTTACAAATGTTTTAGAAGTGCTAATTTAACACATAATTAGCCAATGCATCTATTAATGTGTTTAAATTTCTCAGAATATGTTGATACTCAATATAATCATATTCTCTTTCCAAGAGATGAGCTCGCAAAAACATCCTTAACATGGAAGCACTTCTAACTGAATAAACACCATTCAAATGTAATACTATGAGTTGTGAATCTAACCTAATGATTAATTGACGAATGCCAAATCAAATAGCATCAGATAATAGCTCAATTACTGCACTATATTCTGCAATATTATTCGTTTTTCGGCCAAGGCATGTCCCATGAATAGAAACTAACTCATTTGTGGGCAAATAAATGGCCTAGGCTACAAAAGATAAATTCTGAGTACTACGACTAGCGTCATCAATGAAGCCAATGTAAGCTTGAGGGAGTGTCGAAATCTGCAAATCAAGTGTAACACAAGATAAGCAAGGGAAGTAGAGGAAAATTGTAAAAATCTACTAAAAATTGCCACACGTAAGCTATGGTACAACAATATACAAAATTTTCACTAAAAAATCTAAGCATAATATCTCTTTAAGTAAAGACCATTTCTAGGCTTTCCTAAAGGAATTCCATCATAATCAACTAGCTCATAGGCCCCTTTTTCTAGTGCACATTTTACAACATAAGGGCCATGCCACATAGGCTCAAATTTAACAATGCCTAACTTATCCTGCCCTTGATCATAGATGAAGACTAAATCACCCTCTGCATACGAATGAAGTTTGACATTTTTATCATACCGTGCTTTAACTTGTTTCTTTTGGCCCTCGCTAGCTAATGCAACATCACAGCGAGTCTCATCTAGACGTGATAAGTATAAGAAACGTTCTTCTTCAACAAAAGTGGTTGGTAATAATTCAACTTCCAGTTTCAAAGATGATATCTCACATTCAATCAGTAGAACTGCTTCCATGCCATAGACGAGTTGGAAAGGAATAAAATCAGTTGAAGTTTTTGTTGTGGTACAGTAAGCCCACAAGGTTGGATAAAACATTAGATTCCAATCTTGTTTATTATTCTCGAGAATCCGTTTAATCATGGTGGTTAAAACCTTGTTAATGGCTTCTAATTGGCTGTTTTCCTACGGATAATATGGAGTAGAACTATCATGATGCAGGTCTAGCTTCGTGGTAAGATCAGTGATCATAAAGTTTCGAAAATGGCTACCATGGTCCGTGACAATGGCTTATGGAACTACAAATCGATGAATTACCTGATTAAACATGAAAATGGATGTTGTTTCACCATCATCCTGATATATAGGCATCACCTCGACCCAATTCATAAAGTAATCTACCTCTAGGATAATGTACCCATGCCTCCCGACTGAGTGAGGATTACATGTAAGGAAATTAATGCCCCATTTAGTGAAAGGACCGACAACAATGATTGGGTGAAGAGGAGTTGGATGTGTATGCATTTTTCAATCACAGATTTGACAATTATGGCATTTCCGCCGTACATTTATTCTTTGAACATAGAAGGCCAGAAATACCCTATGGGCATGATCTTTTGAGTAGTGGAAAACCCTGACATACAACCGCCACAAGCTCCAAAATGGAATTCATTTAATGCCTTTTCAGCCTCCTTGTGGTATAAACATCAACTTAAGATAGAGTCGGCACCACGACGATAAAGTGTATCGCCAACAACATTGTATTGCTAGGATTGATACTGGATACGACAACAATCAGTTCGACTTAGTTCTGGGAGAAATGTTTGGGTCTAAAGATAAATTATGATATATCCATAATAGGGATCTAAAGTACTGATTAGAAAGATAGATTCATCTGGAAGAGAATCCTGTACTGCATTTTCTGTCTCAACACGGGAAAAATCACATAATAATTCAACAAATACTAACGATTTTTTATATTTTGATTTAATGAATTCCAAATCGAATTCATGTAGGATGGCCATCCATTTGTAATACTTCCCCCTAGCAATTTTCTGGTAAGAATTTAAACCATGGGGTTGCAATCAGAAATAATAGTAGTTTTGCACATTCAAATGTAGTGACGAAAACGTTGGACAACTTGAATGGCTGCTAAGGCCAATTTCTCCACATGTGCATATTTTGCTTAAGTTTTGGTCAAATTTCTACTTAAGTAATATATCACATGTTCTTCGTTTGATTCATCTTCCTAAACTAAAACCATACCAATAGTGACATCAGATGCAGCTAACTATAAAAATTAATCTTGATGATAATCGGAAGGATGCAACAACGATGTATGGGTCAACACAAGTTTAAGTGAATTAAAGGCCTTTTGAGCCACACATCCCAAATGAATGAGATGCCCCTTTTCAACAGTCGAATAAAACCTTTAGTCAACTCGACATAGTTCTAGATGAATCGATGTAAAAAGTTTGCTTTCCCTTACAAACTTTGGAGTTAACGGAGATTGGAAGGAGGAGGCAAATTCATAATAGCCTCAACCTTCCGCGGATCAACACGATTGTCTTCCTTTGAAACGAAAAATCCTAGAGCACACAAAAAACACACTTGTGTGGATTCAAGCGAATATTGTAATGATGGCATCTGATAAAGATTGCTCTCAAATGCATTAGATGGTCTTCCCATCTCAGTGAAGGAGTTGGTAAGTCATTGAAATAAGGTTGCACAATATGCCTAATATTATGGAATGCATAAGACATAGTCTGTTGAAAAGTTGCACTGGCATTCTTCAAACCAAATGAGAGTTTTCGATAGGAAAAATTCCCCCATGGGAAAATGAATGTGGTTTTGTGTTGATCAGTTGGGAGTACGTTGATTTGATTGTAGCCAGAAAATTCGTCCATAAATGAAACCTTTCATTTCTGGCACATTCATCAATGTTTTGATCGATATATGGAGTAGGATAATTGTCCTTAAGACAAACCTTATTGATATCCCTATAATCGACACATAATCTAATGGTTCTCTATTTCTTTTTAATAGGTACGATATTGGACACCCAATCAGTCAAGGGAACTGGGTAAATGAAACCTGCTTTGAGCAGTTTCTCGACTTCAACTTTAATTGCAACAACTTTTCACGGATGCACCAGATGTAATCGTTGTCTAATAGGTTTTGTATCTGGGTAAGTATTAATCTCATGTACAATAATGCTTGGGTCAATTCCTAGCATTTCCTCATAGGACTAGGCAAAAGTGTTGCAGAATTCTTGAAATAGGGCCTTATATCTCCAAATTTCTTCAAACGAGCATGAGGCACCTATGTGAATATTTTAAATAATTCTTGTTTTGACTAAGATGTCAATGGTAATCGTTGTAGATATGTTTCCCAAATTACTTTTGGACTCAGCTTGAAAAACTGAAATGAGTGATTCCGGACTATCTACTATCTTAGGCGCAAACATAGTTGAAAAATCATTCTCGGTTTTATTAGGGTTAGCTAGAAAAAATGAATAATGATGGTAATCACTCCATGGCATTCCATCTGAAGTCATGACTTCCATAATACTTTTGTCAGTTGGAAATGTATAGTCGAAAGGATCATGGAGTGAAACTGATTCTAACCAAGGTAAAGGAGAATAATCATCATTGATCATATTCACTCAATCAATATTAGAAGACGAAGGGTCAAAGAACAATTGGCCTAATAAGGAAATTCAAACAGGATCAAAGGCATCTCATTTCCATTGGAGGATAATTCAGACTCTAAAGGCACTATCCACAGATCAGAAGATTCCATAGTGCTTGATGTAATCATGTTAACCTAGGCAAGATTAGAAGGAAAATTTGGTGGAGGGAGCATAAATGTTCCCATTAGTGATGAGTCTTTGAGTAGACCAACAACAATATCCTCATAAAGAGTATTCATTTTCTAACCAAAGATATGCTACATGTAGAGTTAGCGTATGAAGTATAGTAAGACAACTGGTCTACTTTGACAATTTTCCCTTTATGAGGAAATTGTATCGTTCGAAAAAACAATGGTACCACTCTTGAAATAGCATAGGTCCAACTTAGACCAAGAAAAAGGTTGTAATTGAGCTTAGCATCAACAACTTCAACCTCGATCGCAACCGTTTTACCCTCTAGCTCTATGGGCAGATCGTTCAGGATTCCATAAGGATGAAAATCTTTTCCATCAACCGATTTCAAAGTAGTAGGTGACTGATTGATGTTTGGAGAACCTAATCTTTCCAATAAGAAATCAAAATAATACACATAGAAGCTCCTTCATCAACAACTATGCGAAACACTTGTCTAGTTTTAACAAAAATTGGAATCTGGAATGCCAGTTGATGAGGGAGTCTCGGGATATGACTCTCAAGATCAAAGATAATTAGGTTAGAATCTGCGGATCAATAGCTCCTATGGCTAAAAATAAAATCTTTCACTGTGATGGGCATGTTTACAACACTTCTAGAACTGACATTACAGAAGGAGAAATAGACAAGTCTTCCACAATGTTGTAATTTTGTGCAACGCTAGCATGCGAGTTGAAAGTTGATTTCTGAAGCACACCTTTGGGGGGTGGTCGAATCATCATGTCAGGATTCAGTTTCTCGATTTGTAATGGTTCAAAAGGATAAGGAGGAATTGAATTGGAAGGTTGGCTAGATGAACTAGCCTCATTTCCATTGTCAACAGGACCCTTAGATCTGTAATATTTTGATCTCACATCTACCATAACTTGTTGCGAAGATATCATCATGATATCTTTTGATGTGGAAAAGGAAGATATGTTATGAGAAATCATTTTTCTATCTTGAGAAGGAAATGGATCCTTCAAAATAGCAGGAGTGGGAGAACCTTTAATGAATTTAGAAACCTCTACTCGATGTGGGAATTCCTTCATATAATAATCCTCATTGCAAATAAGGTAGGGATAGTAAGGTTTTCGTTTCTCATCAATAGGTTCAGTTTTAGTGGGTTTCTCTTTCGAAGAAACATTTTGTTTTGACATACCATTCCCCTTATTTTTACCTCCGGTTGAATGACTCTTGCCAGTAGATGATTCTATGACATTAATTTCGAAGTAGCTTCCAGAGAAAGGTTTTCAGACGGTGAATCCTGTATGGCCAAAGTCTCAGTACTTTTAGAATTTTTCTTTTTCCCCTTAGCCTATTGGCTAACATAACCTATTATACCATCAACAACATTATATCTTGTAGCAGAAGTAACTATTGGATCACCTGTAAGGCACGGTAAATTCAGGATTTTCTTGTACAAGGTGCCAGATTGAGTGTAGACTAAGTCTAAATACTGGGCACGAGAAATTACTTATTTTTTCGTGGCGACACCTCCCTTAGCAACATCCTCCATAATAACTAGAAGAAGTGACTTCGTAAACCATTCAACTAAAATCTGATTTGGAAAAAAAACTTTGACTAACTGATGTCTAGCTCTTGATCAATCTTGGATAGATAGAGACACATGAAAAGACACGTCAAAGGAAGGGAGGACGCGATGGCTAGGTTTTCTGAAACCCTTAGTGCCGCCGACTCAAGGCTCTCATTCGTAGGGGCAGAGATCGAAGGGAAGCTCTGCATGAGCCTGCGATTTAGGATAATCGACTCACAGCCCTGGACTTCCTCTGAAACGGATCGATTACTGGCGGCAGAGCAAGCCCTCTCCAGCTCTCGGACCCACGCCGTCGCTGCCCTCAAAGATCAACATTGCATTGGATCGGCGTTGAGCCTGGTCGAGGGTCACGCTGTTTTCGACCTCTCCTTTTGGGTTTGGCCCGGATACACCAGCGAGAGGGATCAGGGAATCATTTTCCCCTGCAACCGATGTATTGACGCCAATCTGCCAGATCTGTTCCAGTTATGGGTCGTTATGTTTTCCCCTTTGTGGAAATCGCCCAGGTCAGGAAGTATTGTCCGCACAGATGGGAAAGAGATCCTGCAGTCTGCTCTTCGAACCTCTCTGGGAAAGCTGTGGGCACGATCTACCACTCTCTGGCAGGTCAGCTCGCCGCCCATTCGTTTTCTTTACCCACAGAAGCCGTTCGTATGCAAGGATTGGGGTCTGCATGCTGCAGATCTGCCCCATCGCTCAAGCGCAGGGTCCTTTCTCTGCAGCCACAAGCCAGATCTCGCTACTACAGGCAGAGCAGAAACCCAGACGGACGACAATCATAAGGTAACTAAAACTTGTTTCCAGATTTTCATTAAAACTCCAGGGTCGAAATCCTTTTTAGTTTGGGTACATGCAAAAAACACTGTGATGCAGCTGAAGCAGCAACTCTGCGTTTTGACTGGATACCCTAGACAGATCCAACACCTAGTAAATGGCAGATGGTCCCTCCAAGACAACAGAACCATGGGAAGCTATGGAATTAGCCCAGGAGAAACCATTGTTCTGAATCTCAGACTGAGGGGAGGAGCCCCTCCACAGGGTCAGACAGGCAGCTCAGGAGGGGAGAAAGGGAAACAGCCTGCATCTCAGCAACAACCCAAAGGTGGGATCTCATACAAAAACATCCTACAGGGCAATAAAGCTTCAGGATCTCCCCCAGATCAAGGCAGATATACCCCTAAGCCATATATCGTAGATCAGTTAGGGCAAACCCCAGCCCTAAATTTAGACTCTACAGGGCTGGATGGGTTTGTAAATTCCTATGAAACGCAGGCCCTAATCTGCCGATTCAACAGTTTCTGGCCGAAACCAATGGATCTTTTCCATTGGATCTTCACCACTTGGACCATGGAATGTGACATACACCTATGCTCCAAGGGATTCTTCATAGTTAGATTTGCATCCTCAAAAGACAGAGAAACAATCATAAGCAAAGGGCCTTGGTTCTGGGGAACAGCGGGGCTATTCATGACCCCATGGTTTCCAGATTTCGATCCAAACACCATGACTGTATCTAAAGTGCCGGTTTGGGTCCATTTATTCAACCTTCCCCTCCATTTCTGGAGTGAACACGTCTTGGAAGGAATTGGGAACAGCATAGGGAAATATATCAAAACAGACCTGGAGAGAATTGATGAAAGGTTATACACCTTTTCCCGTATTTGTGTTGAAGTAGATCTCAGCAAAGCGCTGCCAGACAACATAAGACTGATCTACAAACAACAACGCTGGATGCAAGAACTAGACTATGAAAACACAGCTTTCAGATGTAGGCTCTGCAGGCAAACAGGACACCTACAAAGCACATGCCCAGAAGTAAAAAAAGCAAACAACAAGAAGAAGCAGAAAGGGAAGCAGAGGAAAGGATGGCAATTTCCTCCCCCCGACTCAGATGATGAAGAATCAGAAGCAGAAGAGGACGACATTTTAGCAGAGAATGCAGAGGTATCCAAAGAACAGGAGACTAAGGAAGAAGTTACATCAGCAAACAAGGATACAAAGAACCACCAAAATCAGTTAGAAAAGAAAAACGAGGAACAAAATATGGGAGGGAACAAACGGCATCACCACTCAGATACCTCAGACTCAGACAAGGAAACAGGCTCACGAAATGCAGAAACACAGTTAGTTGTTGCTTCGATCGAGCCAGCACATGGGGAGTGGCGAAAAGTTGAAAAGAAAAAGGGGAGAAAAACTTAAAGGGTTCATTCCCGGATTTTAGTTCTTTTCCTTCTTTCTCTTTCTCTCTCCTCTTTTCTCTCTATTCTTTCTTTTCTTCTTGCATGTTAGCTTTCTAACGTTGCGCTGGGTGCTATTGCACTCGAGCCCTTAGGGGCATCTTATGGAATGCTTTATTGCATCTGCTAGTGTAACTTTTCATTAATTCTTTTAATAAAAGGTTACCGTTTTTTTCCTTGGAAAAAAAAAAAAACTGATGTCTATGTCTCCATTCATGTATATGATCAGAAAAATGAGTTGATTTTGATTGTTTTAAAGAAGTCAATAGCTCAATACCCGTATCATATCAAATTAGTAGCTAGAAATGGGTTACAAATGTTGTTGCTAGAGAGTTAAAGTTATGGAAAGAGGCACGAGGTAGCTCACTGTAGTTGAACCAGTTAAAGTTCATTAGAAAAGGCCAAGACGGATGGAATCATCGATTAAAGAATTCTTTGCACACTAAAGAATTGGATGGGTATTCCCCCGATCTTCCTTCAAATTTGGGTATGCCACTCAGTAACTTGGTAGGAATAACCAACCAATAAGGATAATAATAAATAGGATCATTTGTTAACAAGGATAAATCAGGTAAATCTAGGGTTGCAATAAACGATAACTATCAATTAGGGTCTTGCGGTAAAGTTTGATAAACTTGTGGGTTAAGACCAACCCCTGGAGGAGCATACCCAGGATATCTTGGAATAGCTTGTGCAGTTGGAATTGGAATTCCACTAGGGTAACCAAGGTGAACCATACTAGATTAAGGTTGAACATGGACTTGATAAGTATGATCAGGGTATGGTTGACTTTAGAAAGGTTAAGCTTGACCCATTTAACCTAAGTAATATTGCCCCTGCATAGGTTGAACTTTCAAAGGTTGACCTTGAACAAATTGACCTTGAACAAGTTGACTTTGAATAAATTGACCTTGAAAAGGTGTTTGCACTCTTCCTATAGTGGGTTGCTCAATAGGGATCTGTGGTATAGACTGGATCATAGGAACAATTTGATAAGAAGAAACCTGAGGGATTTCCTTAGCACTTTGAGGAATATATATTTGAGGGGTCACTGGAACAGTCATTTGTGATACTTTTGGGATATGTGTCTAAGGAGAACTTGGAACTGATTGTGAAACAAGTGTTTGAACAAGTGTCTATGGTGAACTCTGAATAGGTCGTTGAATTGGTTGTTGAATAGGTGTTTGAGGAATTCCTTGGACAAGTTTTTGGACAACTGTTTGCAAAACCCCCTGAACAGGGTGTTGGACAGGTACAAAAACACTTGGAATATGTATTTGAGGAATAGTTTGTCTAGTAGGCTAAATAGGTTGATAAAGTGGCACTTATGGAGCAACTGGACCAAACTATTGAGTAAAATTAGGATTCCAAATAGTGTTCATCCCAGGGTAAGGAGTACAAAGAAAAGGTTGAGTTACAGCAGGTTGACCTATATTGAGGTGAGGTATCTGACCATAAGTTCTGGTAAAGGTTGACCCCCAACTATAGGATAAGATCTAACAACAAGTTGTCCTTCGGGTAGAGGATAAGGTGGTTTCCCCCAGATAGGTAATAAACACTAGTTGGGGTTACTTGAGGGTTACTTGAGTTACCAAATACCATATGAATTTGTTGGTCTGATGCCATAGGCGCTTCAGGCATGGATGTCATGATTCAAACTATAGATGTAGATAAACTAGATGATCAAGTAGAAGGTTGGGGAGAAGAAGCAGCTCCTAAAAAATTCTGAGTAAGTGACTAGTATCCCGGAGGAATTAATGGACCACCATATAATAATGATTCTGGGGAGCTGGTAAACATAGATGAATCAATGGGTTGGATTCCAATAGGAATTTCTGACATAGTTCTTTCTGGTGAATAAAAAAGAATGCGTGGCAGTGACAAATTCTGAACTAAAAAGCTCAAAGTGATAGATTACCAAGGGTCAGGGCGGAAAGGAGAGAAAGGAACTCTTGGGTCAAAGATTCACTACCGGTAAATGGTGAATAAGGTGTTTTTGTCTCTTTTTTTTTGGTAATATATTCGATGCTAATTAACCCAAGAGGTAATCTAGTCGTAATTATCAACTACCTTCGAGGTGAAGGTGGATCAGAAGTAGGAGCCATAACAGCCAAAGGTGACTAAGTTTGAGAAAGCTCAAACTCGAGTTCTTTTACCTCTGGTTTAGTCAATTCAGTATCTGAAACTTCACCAGTATCGAATCCAGTTTGAACTACTTTGGTAATCTCTAGGCCAGAATGAACTAAGTTTGATTCTACTTCTTGCGTTGGATTCACTTCGGTTTCTACTATCTCATATTGTAAAATTGTTGATGTTTCAGGTTCTTCTAAGGCTTTAGATCTAGTTGACTTTGACCTTTCAGTTTTTATCTTTTCCAATTGACTAGGTGTGTATTCAGTAGGCTTACCTTACATTCTACATGATTGCCTTGGTGATTCAACCATGATGAAAATTTGTTACAAAATCAAACAATATTCACACTCCAATCCTAAGGTCTCTAAAAGTAAAAACAAACACTTAACACATGTTAAAAAAGTCTAAGGATTCAAACCATGCAAACAAGATTTTCACAGTGAAATCATTAGTTGGTGATGAAATCCAATGTTACAGAAATCAAAGTGAAAAGTGGCTATAAATAGAGCGGGTGGAACCAGTTATGCTGACAACTTGCTTAATGTACATGATTTGATGCAAGTAAACTTCATTTATTCCATCTCGAATGAAGAATTCCCTCAAGAAATTTCTAAGTGAGTCTAGACAACATCTGTTCTAGGTACAAAAGAGACTTCCCTTCCATCGTCACCTCGGGTAAAACCCAAAGAATATGGTCACTAAGGTTACCATGTAAAACAATTCAACCTAGGGAGATAGTTGCAGATCAGACATACACCAAAGGGCAGAGTAACAAAGCTCAATCCCCTTGAAAGTTCCTCAACATGGTTAATCTAAGGTTTACTTCCAAGTGACTCCCAAGTACCTTCGACACTATTTTTAGTACGTGTAAGTCACTCTGCCGTAGCCAATGAAGTTGGGTTGATCCTTTCACCGAGTACGATATGGTCTCGTGCTTGACTCCTTTGTAAGGGAAGCTTCCCAGAGCAAAATTGTAGTAAATTGATTTTTCTCCCTATCACAAGATACTAATGTTTGTTTGCAGCTTTAGAAAGTTAACTCACTTCCCTATTCCAAAGCCCTACAACCTAATCTACTGTAGGTGGAAAAGAGACCTAAAAATAAAACTTTCTAGATTGATTTTATTAATGTTGGTTTTAAGAGTTGTTATTTACTCAAAGGTATTGGATGTGAAACTGATGAAATTATGACTTGACGCAAATCCTATTGCAGTCGAAAAATGGAAATGTAATCTTTTCGTTTCAATGAAAATCTATTTGAAGTAAGGAAAGAGTCTTTCATTTTTCAACTGAAGTGTAAACAAAAACTCTAAATCCCACTATGCCCATTTTCTTAAGATGCACATATCAAATTTCAAATCTCCCAAATATTGAAAATAATTTCAAACTTTTACTTTGCCTAATAACGCAAGAAATCAAGAAATATCTCTTTTCATACAATCACTCAAAAGTTCGCAAAATGCAAGAATAAACCAATAATCACTAAAAATGACTTTTCCTAATTGAATGTTATGAATTCATTTGCAGCAAAAATACAGTTCATGAACACTTCAACAATAGAAAGAAAAATGACTTTTCATTTCAAAATTAGCACATGAAGTATTTTTCACAAACAATACCTAACCTTGTAAATCATTGATTTTGACACACAAATCAAACTTTCGAAAAAGAGCAAACTGGACTCAAAACCTGATCTAATTAAAAGAAGAATGATAGACAATTAACAAGACAAGACCAACAAATCTTTCTTTTGATAGATCGATTATTCATCAAATGAGACTTTACCCTTATTTGGAAGAACAAGACAATCGCAAGCAAATATCTTCATAGCACTGAGCCAGACTGACAATCATTCATAGAAGGTACAAACAAGTGTAAATTGACAGGAAAGACCACAAAGTTTGGACTGGATGAGGATAAAACTGATTTTCTTTTTAAATTCTAGGTATGTGCATAGGTTCTAGTGGAAACCAATGCGTATATCCTCTGTTGCTAAAATACAGGTGCATAGATATGCACACTGTGCCTAAAACTTAAGTGTGCACAATGGGGAATTTTGGAAAAAAAAAAAAGTCAAATGCAACCCAAAATCCAAAATTTCAAGATTTCCAGACACTCATGGAAGGCTTGTACAGGAGGTTCAAAAGGTCAAACAAGAAAACTAATGGAGAGTGAGATGATTCCCTAGTGGAGTAGCCAATTTGTTATGTGGACTTGTCCCTATTGTGGATAAAAGCGATCTCCCTTGCCTTTAAAGAAACCTAGTAACAAACAACCAGGAACTACTACCTTTCTCTAAACTATGATTGAGTGAAACCACTATAATGATAGAGGCCACTACTGTTTAAACGAAATGATTGATGAAGTTCCCTTAAAATATTTTGTTCATCTTCTCCTTGATGCTTTAGATATCCTCTCGTCTCTCCCCACAACTTCTCCATGATATCTTGAAGGAGATCTACATGGACATAAACAAAAAAGAGATCAAAGCATCCAATATATAATCATAAGAGATAAATGGACTAATTAACCAATCATCTATCATAAACTGATCAATATGCAATCACAATCTATGTTGGTGATCAAGGAATCCTACAAATCATATCAACAAATATGTAATTGAGAAAGAACAATTTCCTTTATATCAATAAAATGGAGAATAGCCTTACAACCATGTAGCCTTGATGTTGCAAGTCCCTTGCCACAATCTCCAACCCTCTCCTTGAATGAATAGCCTCCCAACCTTACTCCTGCAATATAAGCCTACTTCCAATAGTCCTCCCCAATCCTCAGGCCTGGGTTAGCTTTATAGGCCAAGAGTGGGAAGTTTGGGATCCATTTTCCAAGCGATAAGATCTACTAATGGTGAGATAGGGATTCCACAAAGAGAGGGAGATCACTCTTTGTCCGCAAAAGGGATAAGTCCACATAACATCAATCTCATTTGCTTATAATAAAATATACACAATAAAACACCTATAAAACATATGAGATAGTTTATTCTTAACAATTTGATCCAAATAATATACATTATAAGCTTAGGATCAAATAATATACATTATAAGCTTAATAGTTACAAAACAAACATTACATACACATTAGCATGAAATTTTAGGCAACAAGCCAACTCCAAATCAAGCATGTATTAACATAGTAAAATGCTCCATGTGTTTATATTCTGGAAAATAAATGGATTTTGTATTAGCATACTAAATGCTTTCATGTAGATATATTTTATAAAATTACAAGGACTATCTTGAATGAGTGTTGGTGTTTGGTGAGCTAATTTTTTAAATCATTTAATTATGCCATATTGCATTACATAATACTGTCAGTATACTACATTTGTGACAAAACACTAACATCTACGTACTAGTTTGCATGAGATAGTGTAAGAGTGAACAAGTTTCCTGGTTTGTAACAATACAATGTGAATTTTACATTGTCACTTTAAACTTGTTTCAAGTTGGATTAATTACTTTAATATACAATTGGTTTTGATTGTTATGTGAAATTTCACACCTCAAAAACTAACCAACACTATTAAATGTATGTATTGTGTTTTAAAATATTGTAATATGAATAAATGCAAGTATGTATTAGTTCCTACCTCCCTAAATTATTCAATTCAACCTATGGTTAAAAATACATTTGATTTAGTTCAGAATGAAGGGAGCCTAGACAAAAAACAAAGAATTTCATGCATATGCATCTCCTTTCAACATGTAACCAATGTCCATGAACAAGAAAATTGCTTTTTCTTACAATCATGGAAACAATGGACTCCACAAGTGATGATGAATATTTGATTGGCATAATTACTTTATCAAATCCACTAGTGGCTTCTTCCAACTACCATGAGATCACCTTTATGAGTGAAGGTATTATTAGCAGGATGTAATGGATTTATTTTAACCTTTAGAATGAAATTAAAATGACTCGCGGTGCATGCAGAAGAAAAAAACAATGAAATAGCTATGCTCATTATGGAGCCATACATCAATACTAGCTCCCTTTCTCATCAAGCTTTATAAATTAGTCAAAGATTCAAGCACTGAGAATGTTAACACTTGGAATATGTAAGTGAACATATTTATAGTGTGGCAACTTGTGAAATCATCCTAGGATTTGTTGCCTAATTTCTTCAAGCGCAATAATTTCTCTAGCCTCATAGTCTCCATTATGTCTCATTGGTCGATCATACCAACCGTGACTCTATTTTAAACTTGCGAAAGCTTTAATTGATATGTAAAACTCTAAATTAACCAAGGTTAGCCTTTCTGACCTATCATGGATAACTCGAGTATTAATCTATAACATACCCCCTACTATACCTAGCCCCTACTAAGGGTAGAAGGAGGCAATTACTTCGATGACCCGATCTCCAAAGTCCAGTTATGGAAATGGGGTTTAATTTTTTTGATCTTTCTTGAAATTCTCGAAAATTGAAATGGATGAAACCATTGCATCTGTCTCGTTGAGACCTTTCCAAATATATAAAATTTTCTCCAATCCGACTCCTGAATAAAAAGATATGGCCATTTAAAAACTAGCATATCAGATAGTGCCAAGTCATATAATTTGCCACATGGCGCCCTCGTGGCTATCCAAGTCATACACCATGTCATGCCAAGTGGTAATTGTTGACCCGCTCATGATCGACCATGTTATACAACTTCCACAACTCACAGAATGAGCACATACATTATACACAAGGGTTAAACCCCTTCCAAATATATACATATCGTGTGCGCCCCCTATACACCACTTCAACCCAGAGATTAATTCTTAAGAATTCCTCTAGTAGCTTCCCATTGAATCTTCCAGGGTGAACCCTTCGAGATTGCATGGATCCTTGTGGACCCCATTGCCAATGTGTTCGAATAATTTCATCACAACTATGCACTCGACCTTAGCCTTCCACATCGCCCTGGTCATTCCCTTTACAGCACATTAAACACTGTTGAGTTGACTTGGCCGATTTAAACTTCTAAAGTGACATATACTGCATATGAGGCTTACCTACCTGAATATGATGTGTCCACTGACCTACTTGCCATATCCTCCAAAAATAAAATCTCGGGAGTTTCTATGGTGCCTCCACTCAACACTGCTAGGGTCCAGGAGGTCGGGGTGACATGATCAAAATAAATCATTGCGGTGACACTGGATGACATTCTACCATCCACGCGGCCTTCTACGAGAGTGCCATGTGTCACGTGATTTGAGCCCTCTTGGACCCATGAAAATACTAAAACAAGGTGCCACATGGCACACCACAAGGGAACCACATCACCCTTTTTGCCATGTCATGAACCTCGTCACCCTAGGTCCCACCACAAGTTCCAAACCCTTGCAACACAAAGGTTACTCGTGTTATTTAATTGGGGGTTTTCCCTTCGTCATTTTGTGTTAGGAATTCAAACAGCCCCACTACGCCACGTAGCCCCAGGAATAAAATCACAAGAGTTTCCCTTGGGGCTCCCTTTGAAACCTTTAGGACATGTGTGATAATATAATCGTTCAACTCTTCAAGGACCCATATATCTCCTTATTAAGCATTCGATCATTGCACCTAGTCACAAGATCAAAGAGGTCTAAGCTATTTCCTTTCGAAATCATGTGCTTTGCACTTAAGGTTTCCAGCTTGCGTTTTTACCAATTATCAGTGCGAAAGCAAGAGGCCTTTTCCTTAGCTCCAAGTGCACACGGATTTCTATACATATAATGAGTATACAATCCCAATCGAGCTATCCCTCCTAAACTTTGCCAAGACTTGGCCATGACCTTTAATACACTATGTATACATACATATCTATATGCTTACACATATGTATATAAGTATGCTATCTCCTCTAAGCTTTGTATAAATACTCAGCCACTCCGTCTGCAGCCTGCAAAAACACATGTATATTTATATAATGTACATATACACATACGAATGATATCCCTCCTAAGATTATGGGTAAATACTGGCCTAATAGCCAAAACATTTTGATGCAAGCTTTCGTTGATTAACAAAGATTGATTCACATCTTCATACACAAGTCATTTAGGCTAATTTGCAAGCTCAATATGGAAACATGGATAAATCCATTCCCAGGGAAATATTTAGGAAGCACTCTTAGACAAGAAATCACATTCCTTATTATTAACATGATCAATTTATCAATACATTGAACATATATCCAAATATAGCATTGTAGTTAATTAATCATTAACATAGATTCTCATCTCTTCATACATAACTTTTAAGCCCAAAATGAACACAAGATTAAGCCTATTCCTATAAAGATATTCAAAATACCTACAAGGCATTTTTCATGCTAGATTCATATTCGTCATCATTAATCTAGCCAATTAATAGCTCTGTGCCAACATATAATAATTAAAACATGAAACATAAGTAAACAAAGATACATCAATCCTCAAGGAATGAACCATCCCTCATCCATAACACAAAACTTTAGCATTGGACAAGAATTCACATTCCTCACTATATCGAAAGCATTAAACCAACACATTGGACCAATATTGTCAAAGGAATTAAACCAAACACATTAAACATATGCATAACATTCAAGTGCAAGAGCTCGAGTAAGCACTTATCTTATAATAGGGAGTCTGGTAATTGAGATTGGAACTTCAACTCTCCACCCAACCTTAGACAAGCTACAACCACTGTTACATGTAGTTGTTACCCTCAAGCCAAATTCCAAAGCTTAAGGAAGAGTGCTTTCAAAACAAATAAATCAATGATATAAGCTGAAATAGGGTGCTCCAAGGTTGCACCACCTTCACCCATTAACTATTAAGTTAATAGAATAAGGACAGTGAGTCCACTTCACTTGCGTATAACCTTCACCCACTCAGGGAATTAAAACAATATCATTAGCTAAAACAGGGTGTCTCAAGGCTACCATGCCTTCATCCACCAATTATAAAACAACTTCACATCAGGTAAGGAGAACTTCCCTTGTACAAAGGAAATTATAATACAACATCCCGATATCTCTAGGGATTTAAACACATAGAGTCTCAATTTAGATATGGAGAGAGAGCTATAGTTAATGATAAGGAGGTTTCATCAGTTGTGTCACCTATAAAGGAATAGGAGTGCACTTTCTAGTAGCTTCTCAATGGAACTCCCATTTGTGTTCTCAACCCAACCCCATGGAACTACCATAAGGTGTTATCATCCCACTAGTCTTGGGTGCCCCCACCGCTTAGAAGTTCTCAACCAACATAGTCTCTAGTGGATTTATCAACCCTAGAAGGCACAGTTACTGTAAAGTGAGTATCAGTCACCAATCCTTCTGGGTTTTCCAACTGGACTATCATCTAAGCCCACTCTATGATTATCAACTAGCAAACCTCATGGGTTCCTTAGTTATGCTATCACTAGAGCTTCTTTGTGATTATCAACCAACAATCCTTATGGGTTTCTTAGTTGTGCTATCAACAAATCTTCTTGGTGATTATCAACTAACAAGCCTCATGGGTTTCTAAGTTGAGCTACCAACAAAGCTTCCCTCTCCCTAAATTCTCTCATTCATGTTATTCTTCTCTGCCCTCTTAGCAAATTAGCTTCATCCCCAGGAGCCTCACAACCTCCCTATTTTCTTGTTCTCCTTCTTTGCCTATGCATATCAGTCTTAAATGATTGGTTTTCCTAACAAGAGCCTCTCACCCTTTCCTTCTCTTCTTTCTTTGTGCACATTTAGTTGTAGTTGACTAGGGGTGTTTTCTCCTCGTTGTAAGATCAAAACCATCTCCCCCGCGTGGTATACATGAACCAACCAATTTCCTTGTATTTTTGTGGGTCTGTGCAGATCCTCCTCGTGGCTAGTGCAACCCATACTTCTTCATTTAATTTGTCCTTTCTTGGCTTGTCTTTTTCCACAAGGAAGCATGTTCCTTGTCCTCTTGTCCAGGTCCCTATTAATGGCATAATCTATCTCATTAAAACCACTTAGTCAACCCATGAATGATACTTAAAACAACCAAATTCCTCAAGCAATATCCCTCCTAAAGAAATGGATTGTATGTCCCTTTCTCTTAGCCATTTTAATTTATGGTTATATAATTACAAGGAATTTTTTTTTTCAATATTTAGAAAGGGAATTTATGTGCAAGGGATGTCACACAGTCACACCTAAACATTATTTACAAGGAAAATTGTTGATGAATTAATTAAGCATCCTAGAAAAAAGTCCAATATATAATATCTAACAAGGATGAACTTGATAAATAATATATTTTATATATTTCCATTGGCCAAACTTGGGTTCCAATATATTAGATGCCCATTATACCCTATAATAGAGATTTAAAATAATCATGCATATGCACATTCAATTCCTTCCCCAATGTCAATGGAAAACTAGAACCAATCATGAAGTTAAAGCTTCAAACATGATGGAAATTCAAGTTATTATAGTATATTTTTTCATTGTATTTAAATTTATGACTAGAGTAAATTAGCCTACACAATAATGTCCTTATTTAATGCAAACAAAAGTGATTCAATTCAAGATGATATTTATAATCATTATGTGACAAGGATGCAAACTCATAAAACTTACTAGATGTAACAACCCTAGTGAAAAGTTCATGTAATAAAAGTTAATAAAGGCAAAATAAGACCACGGGTGAGGAACATGTATTCCAGGCTGAATGTTGGGCAAATATATCCTAGTGGGCATCACTGGATGTGTGTTTTGGCTAAGGAAAATTGGCAACGGCTAAGGCAAAGGCTTGAAAAGGCAAAAAGGTTGTTTGGCACATTTATTTATGAAAATAAAGGAAAATTTAGAGAAAAGTAAGGTGAAAGGTCACAGGTTGCATGTGAGGAGGAAATTGAAGGAAAATAATGGAAAATTAAGAAATTAGAGGCCTCATGCATAAAAAGGCTTCTGAGTACTAGTTCGTGGCTTTTGTCAGTCCAACCTTTTGTCAGTTCAAGTTTGGAGCTTTCTCATTATTCTCACTCTCTTTGTCTCTCTCTCACTCTTGGTCACTTAGAGTTTTCTTGGAGCACTCTAGTTTGGAGCAAGGGAAAGGGAAGGAAAGGAAAAGAAAGGAAAAGCAAGCAAGGAACAAGGAAAGAAAAGCATGATCAAGCAGCTTCAACAAGAATACTTGCAAGTAACCTTTTGCATGTGTAATTTCCTAGCTGGTTTGGACATGCATGGCTTTGCATGTTGGTGTATGGCTCTGTTGCTGTCGATGGCATGGTCTTGTCAAGTTATGACCGTGGTTTTTATCCTAGCCTAGCATTTTTTGGATGCCATGGTATGTTGGGATGATTATTTTGGTTTTAAAACTTTGGAATTGTCGGATAGATTTCAGAATGCGAGGCAGAGGTGGTCTCAAGGTTCATTCCCAAAGGCTTAGGAATCCCTTGATTGGTTTTGGCAGGATACAAGGTAAATCCTGAGGGAGATGTATTGATTTAGGGCCTAGTGATATAGGTTGGGATTGTGGTAAAGCCTGAGAGACAAGGAGACAGAAAATTCCTCAAGGATAGTGATGGATTCTGAATGGCATTCCAAGTTCTGTTCGGTTGTGATTAGAGCGCCGATTTTGTTGTGATCACGGTTTGATGAGGGTGGAGGTGGTTTAACCTCTGTATTCCCTTGGTTTCTCTTGGATTTGTTTTTCTATGATATCCCACATTCAGGCTTGGAATATGTCACGGGGGTGACTGACTGAAAGAGAGATTTGTTTTAGCGATGGCTATGGTCGGGTGGTACGTGGATGTCTTGAACCTAGTCGAATTTGATTATGATTAATAAAAGCTAAGTTCTCCTACTTTTGCACTGATTTATATGTGGATTTAATGGCTTTCATATCTCTAATATTTAAAAGGTTTTATGTTGGTTATAAGCATGGTTGAATGACTAGTTTATGTCATGGTTATTTCATATATTTACTTGTAACTGTTAAATGGATGGATGCAAGACCTAATTGATGATGTAGTAGTTCAATGGATAAGGAGGTGATCCTTCTAATTATGTTTCATAAGGTGTTTCAGTCATTTATGCTTTGTCTCGAATCTTAGAGCTGTAGGTTGCAATGCTGCCAATTGTTTGACAGAATGTCAGTCCCGATTGGGGATGCTCAGGGCTAGTCCTGAGGGTTATTTTTGATTGATCAACAGTTATCATGTTTTTAATGAATTCTAGAAGTTAAAACAAGTTCTGGGTAGAGGCCAAGATTCTGGGCTAGAAAAGTGGCTTAAATCCCAGGGTTGCTGGCACAGAACTAGCAATTCTAGTCCATAGTCGTAGGCAGGCAAGCCTGTGAGAGAGATTTTGGGTTGTTGGTCGCTCCCTTGCCCATAGTATGAGAGTGACTATGGCCTAAGAGCTGTAAAATAATAGTGGGACTCAGGGACAGGCTATTTGAGTGGCTGATTTGTCTCCTGAGGGTTCTGTTGATGATGTTGGATGACTATATGTGATATTTCGTCGATTCCACTTCCTTAAGGTGACATAGGAGGTTGAATCTTATTGTAGTAACATCTCTCCTCATGTTTACCTTGGTTGGCATGGTTACTTTGGGTAGACTTGGGAGGGGGTGTTACAAATTGGTATCAGTGGTTATGCTCTCTTTGGGTCATATCTGGTGCTACAGATATGGCTGAATGGGTTGGTCATGCATGCATGTCAGTTGCGTGTGTGGCTCTTACACTTGTGTTCCATGTGCTTGTTGCACTGCATCATATTGATCATGGTAGTAGTAAGGTTAGGATGATGGACTTGATGTCGATTTTATGGAATGCATCGTCATGAGTATATCACCAGTTATACAATTATATGCAGCTTCATTACATCCTTGTAGGTTGGGTTGCATTCTTGGTTATTTGATTGCATGCATCAGTCTTGTAGGTTGATTATAAGAATTGATCGCTTATGCTTGACTACATGTGGATATGTGTATGTGTAGTTGATTAGGCATTGCTTATGCAAGTGGATAGTTGCATGAGGCAATGTGTATACTGGAGTAATGGTTGTTGTCATGAATGAGATCATAACATGCATTGTTGATATGGCCTTGCATTGATGACTAGACCCTAGTTAGTATGATGATTATGCATTGATGTACTTATTGATATTGTTTATATGTTATTATGGTTATGTTGTACATGCATCACGTTGATTTGATGATCTTGCAGACAAGGTATCCTCCTCAAATATGCTAAGGTACATTGATTTATGGTGATTTGGTTTAGCTAATATAGTATACTTGCAGGAAAGAGATCAAATGGCTAGCAAGGTGGTAGACTACATAGAATTTCCTTATGCATTAGATGGGCAGCGTGGTGTGGGGCACTCTTCTCACTTCATAAACACATTTAGAAGCCTGAAGGAATAAATAAGGATTTGCAAAGCAGACAATGACAATATTATGCAAGAATAAAAGAAACAAGTAGAGGTGAATGCAATATTACTTTAGAGTTTGTCAAATTTGCAGCGACAGGGACCTCTTCAAATCAACCATGAACATGAGGACAAAACTAATGGCGCATATGGAAACAGGTCTCATTGTAGACATAGGTCAGGCAGATCTGACACTATCAGAGATGGCAGGACGTTGGACACTCCAGATAGGAGGGGTGACAAACACATGTATTACTCTAGTTCTGGTTATGATAGACATCATGATCGTCATCATTATCATCCGTACAGAAGGAATGATAGGGGATACTTGTCGGATGAGTTAAAGAAGGAAAATCCACCTACCTTTGATGGAGAGATGAAGAAATCGTGATGTGGAGGTTTGGTTGCTTGGCATGAGGAAATTCTTTAGATTGCATGATTACTTACAAAACATGAAACCAAGGATAACATTTTTGAGTCTCAAAGGTAAAACATACATTTGGTGGGAAGACATGAAGAATGTCAAGGAAATACATGAGGATGGTTTGACTTGGTGTGCATTTGAAAGGCTCTTCAAGAAGAAGTACTTGTCTGAGAGGTATTATGATGACAGAGCTAAGGAGTTTTATGAGTTACGGATGGGTTCTATGACAGATGAAGAGTATACTAGTAGATTTTTGAGAGTTTTTGAGATATGTGCCTTACCTCAGAGAGGAGAAGGCCAAGGTTCAAATATTCATCAGTGGATTGCTAGTTGCATACAAAGAGTATATTGAGTTTGATGAGCCTAGATTGTTGGAGGAAGCCATGTGAAAGTTGAAAAAATGTTATGAGAAGTCGAAGCGCAAATTTGATCCGAAACATGGCTTGAAGAGAAATGAAAAAGCTAAAGGAAAATGGCCACCAAAGTGAGGAAGACCTCAAGATGCAAGTGAGAGAGATAATGCAGTTCCTTACAAGAGATTCAATACAACTGAGAAGGGACATGGAGAGCAGCAGGCTAGAGGTGGTGGTAGGTGTTGCGGAGGTAAATCCCCTCTGCGGACAGAGGTGGATCCCACTAGCCCCACAGGGGTCTAGCAACAATCAAACACGCTGCATGCAAGTTCCTAGCTATACAAT
>APFE030851637.1:41853-93173 GCA_000404065.3 Pinus taeda | reverse complement strand
ATGTAAGGTAGAGTAGATTTTGTTTTGAAGTTTTGCTTTGATTTCATTCAAGTATGTCATTTTATTGCTTTCAAGTTTGATAGTTTAGATTTTCCATTCATGCAATTTTAATTCATGCAAGTGTGTTCAACAGATTGATTGTAGATTTATCTAACTGTGTAATTTATGCTTGACAAAATATTCCAAGGAAGTAGTCTTCCTATTTTCCGATTGGTGAATTGGAGCATTGAGAACACAGTAGATTAGTTTTTCTTTACATGTTCTTGCTTTTTGCGGTTGATTGTAGATTTATCTAACTGTGTAATTTATGCTTGACAAAATATTCCAAGAAAGTAGTCTTCCTATTTTCTGATTGGTGAATTGGAGCATAGAGAACACAGTAGATTAGTTTTTCTTTACATGTTCTTGCTTTCGGTTGATTGTAGATTTATCTAACAGTGTAATTTATGCTTGACAAAATATTCCAAGAAAGTAGTCTTCCTATTTTCCAATTGGTGAATTGGAGCATAGAGAACACAGTAGATTAGTTTTTCTTTACATGTTCTTGCTTTTTTCTTAGTAGGATACTCATTACATAAGTTCATGTTTCATTGAGTCTTTTTAGTTCCTTAATAACGAAATTGGCGATATGTGAAGTTATGAATGGGACTTGATTTGTTTGCCTTTCTTTCTTTTCTTAGATATTTTTCCTGCTTAGATTAATCTAACTATTCAAAGTTTTGATTTGTTTCATTTTCTCTTTTCTTTAGAAACTAGATTCTAACAACATAAACTATAAAACAACGAAGTAAGAAAAAAGGTTAACTAAGCACATGTGGTGCACCACACTTCATCAGTTTATGATACCCGGATTGATAATTTATGTAGAGCAATTTAGGACACTAAATTGACTAGACAGTGATCCAAAACTCCCTCTTGATCAAGGATCTTTTCAGAGCTCCCTCTTGACTGGGGACTCTTTCCTTCATCAACAACGTCTTCTTCATGGGTCCTTCACCTGCTTGATCTCCTTCCTTTCTTGATGTCATGAAGTCTTTGTTAGAAATTCCTCTAGGTATGGTACCATCCATTGATCACTTTCCTCCTTAGTTTGTCACGTCATTGCTTCCTTCGAGGAAAGTGGCTTTCATGTCATACATCAGGTTTTCTTGTCATCTTGGCTACTCCTTTGTCATCTTGTCCATGCTTCAGAATATTCTTCTCATGGACGCTTGTTTACATGCTTCAACCTAGTAGCCCATCATGACATCGTCCTTCATCACAACAGCTTTATAGAGTGGAAATAGTTATCTGCACCTTTTATATCTCCAAGGCCTTCATAGGTGTCAAAGGTCATTTCTTCCTTTATCAAAATTGTCTTGCCTTCTTTCAGAAGATATCTTCAAAGAATTTTGTCAGATCGTGATTATCGATGATCATGGTGTTCTTCACATGCTTGATCTATTTCTTCATTTGCTTCTTCTTATATAGGTCAACCATTTAATGCTTCTTGTGAGAGCATTCCTTCATTGCTTGCTTTCTGGATTTGTCAGCATTTCTTCTTGCTTCTTAGTCAACAATCTTATGCTCCTTATGTGAGCATATTCTTTTGTTGACCTTCATTGCATTGTGGTACATGCCTTCGAGCATGTTCTTGGTGAAAGAGATTCTTTCATGCTTAATCATGTTATAGAACTATCCCATGACTCAATAATATACAAATGATAACATGACTAAACTTTGATGCATACATAACTCATCTTGATTTGCATTTGATCATCTTATCTTCATTTGATTTTCCTTGGTGCGACCCTTCTTGCTTCATCTTAACTTGCCTGCATATCATCCTTTTCTTGAATCCCATGAATGGGATTCCCAATGAGACATCTTCTTTGTTCCATGAACCTTCTTTTGAAGATCCCATCATAGGATCTTAAAGATCCTTGCCTTGCAAATGTTTCCTTACTTTTGATGATGGAGGTCTTCTAAGATTCTTAATCATGATCAATTTTATTTCATCGTGGATGAGGTCTTATACTAGGTATGCTTCTTCTATATCAGTGTCTTGAGCTATATCTGCCATGCTCCTATATTCTAGAAGATATTTCTACTCGTGCATTTTTGTTCTTATCATAAATGCTACATCTTCATGAGTATCTAGAACTCTATGTACATCATTCTATTAGATTCTAGAGGATGTTTCTATCCATGAAATATTAATTTATTCCTCCATGCTCCCATCCTACTCAAAACTTTGAAAGAAGTCTAGAAGTAAAGAGTTTGACCTAGTAATAGTAAAGATCAAATCTTTTGCTTCTTTCCTATTTCTTTCATCTCTTGAGTTATGTGAGCTTCTTCCCTCTTCCTTTTGTTGTTGTTATCCTTCTTAAGCTTAGGACAATTCCTTTTGTAGTGTCCATATTCTTGGCATCCAAAACATTGGATTTTGGACATGTCTTTGTTGTTTGTTCTTAGTGGACCAAACTTGCCAAATTTACCCTTTCTTTTGGCCATGGTAGAAAATTCTTGATCCTTTGATCCTATATCTTCTTTTTCCTTAAGTCTAGTTTCCTTTGTTATGCATAGATACCACATTTCACTGACAGTGGTTGCTTCCTTGTTGGCACATATGCTTGATGTGAAGTTTCCCCACTCCTCAGGTAGAGCATTGAGTACTACACTTGTCATCTCTCTATTAAACATGACTTCCCCAAGCTCTTGAAGTTGATCTCTCATTTTAGATATTTTCATGAACTAGGGATCTATTCCTTCCTTTGTTATATTCATATTGTATAATTCATTTCTTAGAGATATTACTTCTCCGGTTGTGGATACCGAGAATAACTCTACTATCTTATCGTAAATTTCTTTTGATGTCTCAAACTTGGAGACATAAAGAAGGAGAGAGTCTTTGATTGATTCTATTAGAATCCTTTGATCTCTTGTCTCATCCTTATTGTACTTGGCTAAGGCTTGAGTTTGTTCCCTAGTAGGGATAGTGATGTTCCCTTTGACATGTTCTAGGTGTTCATTCTCTTTGAGAAGTAGATCAGTCCTCCTCTTACATGCAAGAAAGTTATTGGTACTTACCAATTTATTGCTTTCCTTGCAAAAAGACATTGATGTATATTCAGAAGGGGACATGTAATTACTTGATAGATTTTTATATGTAATGGATTTGCTTCCTCCTTGAAGGCTTGATGGCTTGTCTTCCCTGGATCTTGATGTTCTTCAATTTTCCTTCTCCAAGTGGACTTTCTTGGTGATGAGGTTTGCTTTAAGACTTGTAGCTTGATGTAGATCCCGCTTCAATCTGCTCTTCTTTGCCTTTATGTAGGTCTCTTCTTCTAGCTTTGTAGACCTCCATGATGAATGATGGATTGTAGACCCTTCTTATTCTTGAAGTAATTGAGACTTCTAGGCTTGATGCTTCAACTTTGTAGATGCTTCCCCTTGATGAGTGTTCTTGAGTTGCCCTTTCCTTGATGTGTCACCTTAGCTCTGATACCATGTTGAAGAATCTAGGGCAAAGTAGCGTAATGTGATTCTTCGTTACTTGATAACAATTTGTGGATTTTTTTTACTTTTCTTATTAGCTTCTTCTTCTTATTAGTGCATATGTGTGTACTTCATCAAACTATTATCAAAACATAAAAACAAGAACACCAGGTATTGGCTCTTTTCCAGGGCCAAAACCTCTCTTCTCTTGAGAGGAAAACTCTTTAGTGAATTTCTCTTATTGAAGCTTCTATTGATAAATTCCAAACCCTAGACCCTTGACAAGAGTATCCTCCAAGCATAAGTCAAGTCCTTCCTTCTTTTTTCACCTTATTCCAATGGCACTTCTTCCAACACTTTGTCCTCCTTCTTCCGACACTTCGTTCTCTTACTATGAATCTTGTCTAGAGATAGACTTTCTTTGAGTGAGTCTTCTAGGTGATGTGTTCCTCTTCTATCCTTGCAAAATTAGACTTCAACATTGACCAACCAAGGTCCTTATTGAGATATGAGTGTATGACAATGTTATTGTTCTGCTGCCCTAGTTTCTCGCACGTGTGGGAGGATTACTAGGTTTATATGCCCTTCTCTCCTTTGCTTGAGTGTCTTTCTTCCATGCTGGAGTAGGAGGCCTTGTAGACCTAGTTACTAGCCCAAACAATGAAAAATATACAACTGTGATTTCACTGTTGATATAGCCGTAGACTTTCCTTCACTTTCTCTCATGTGTGACTCTGTATACCCTAGAAAACAATCCTTTAGACTTTGATGTTCTTCCTCCTTATCTCATTGCTTTAGTAGACCTTTTACCTTGGCTTTATTTGTTCTTCTAGTCCTCTTTCTTTTGCAGATTTTAGAGCTCAATTGATGCGTTGTCTTTGGAGTGGACATCCTCTATAAATAGAGGACTGTCCCTCCATTTAGGCCGACTAGAAGGTCGACTAGTCCTCTTAATTGTAGGCCAACTTTGAGGGAAGTTTGGTGGCTTATTTTGTTGAGCATACTTTGGATAGTTTCCATGGTGGTGTAGCATGCTTGAAGGATCTTCTTGAAGGTACCATTGCATAGGAGTAGACTTGAATTTGCTTGGAGGTTTTCCCTTTGAATATAATATATATTTATACATGGTGTAACATGCCCTTAAGGCCTTCAATATTTTCTCTTGACTATTTGACTCACCTATAACACTTTGACATGTGCTATACCTACTTCAATGAGCAAGAAACTCATTGACATATATTATAAAAATAATATTTCTTTTCTTGAATAAGTACAAATATCAAAGTGCAATTATGAAGACTGAACCTAGTTACACTTCCTTCAACAATAGTTACTTCCGAACTAACTCCAAGGTGGATATAACATAAAGTGACATAAGCAATTATAAGATTAATATAATTATATATTGGCTTTCGACCCCCTTTCGCTCCCTCTCCTATGGAATCATAGCCCCCATGTACTTATCATTCTTGTCTATAATGAGATATTTATTTTTATTGCTAATTCTTTATGTATATATTTACATTGCTTGAGCCTTGGACATGATATTTGGCTATTAAATTTTTTCACATGTACATCTAGATTAAAACCATGGACATCAAATTTGGGGTGTTACATTCTCCCCCCCCTAAATTATTCACTATCCCTGGTGCACATCATCATACATGTACATACATACATTTTTTACATCAAATTTTCTAAATAACTATGGGTATTCCTCCCACATTACATTTTACAACTCTCATGTCATCTCCTCAAGGTTGTAGCATTTCAATTAGACCTTTATATTGAGCATTATGCTTCATGTTCAATATACTCTTTGGTTGTACTTGGTGTTGCATTCATTTCCCTTGGAATAAAACAATCTTTTGTATTATTCTTTCATAGTTACTCAATTAATGTATTCACCCTTTCATTATTCATATGCCAATGATAAGAAAAACATGGCCCTTATCATGCAACAATTATCATATTAACAAAATTTCTCACTTCCACATTGTAAACATTTATTCAAAGTAAATAGGAAATTTTAATTCAATACATGTCTCCATGGCTATTTATTTGCTTCAGAAAGCTACCTTAAGCAAGGCTTAATCGTAGTATCTTTCAAACACACCCTTCTTGATTCCATCCATCACACCACATGCATTTCCCATGATATTCAATTTTCCTCATCCTATCCACACTTACCCTTCCAATCTCAAGCATCCCCTCGTTGCTAATTAGTCCCTTAGGCAATCCATCATGCTAAGGCTTTCATGTGGAAGGAGAGCTTGAAATTACAACCAAGGATCCACTGCGAATCATAGGTCAAAATTAATGAAAACCATATGGTTGAAATGTCCTTTTCACAATCTTTCTTTATTTTATCCACCATTATTTCCCATAACTCTTTTCTCCAAACAAAGGTTTGCATGTACTCCATCCAAGTACGCCTACTGTGGCATGTAATTCTTTCATTGCAACATCACAACAACTCATGAACGATCTCAAATTCATGAATTAGCAATAATGCCATATTTTTAGTTGTTAACATATTTTTTTCAATGAAATATATAATAAAAATGCATTCAAATAATGCATTCAATTATGTGTGCCAACATGTGTGTGTGCATATCCGAAACTTGCACACTTTTACGAGTTATTTATGCACATCTTTTCAATACATGATTGCATTGATTCAAGAATATTATATCCTTGTATCATGTATTTCATTATGATGAGTTGGAAGGTCTAGCCAATTCCTCAACACATCATCCAACGACCCCCCCAATACTTACTCAACCACCATGACACCTTCTTTTTAGCCAAAAAAAACAATAGGTATATACCCCTTCTTTGATAAGCAACCCCTTGGGTATACTAGAAGGCAATTCCCTCTTATGATGTATTGTTGCTCAAGGATCCTCCTCCTCTAAAGGTGTTCATCATTGTTGCCTAGAGGGTTTAATCCAAGATGCCAATAAAATTAGGGAGAACATTGGACACTTGTTTAGTTTTATAGCTGTTCCATATCAAACCACAATATGGCATCACACATGATTAATTCCATTGGTATTCACTTTTATACTGGGATTATATCTACTGATTTACCTTGGTCGTTACTTGTAATTAATACAACATGACATACCATTATATCTTATATGAATGCATTCTAAATATTTACAACCTATCCATTGTTGAAGTTGTAACTAGAGTTGGTCTCCATAATGCATATTTATCATCATTGATGTATTTATTATATTTATATATATTAAGTTTTTATCAAAGCATGTTATTCGTGCTCAAAGAGTCAAAGGGAGTCAAAACACATTTATTATCAGTCAAAAGAAAAATTATTTGAGTCATGTCCCATTTGAAAATTTGTAATAAAAGGAATTTAAATTTTATTTTTGAGTCATAAGCCTACATGATGACCAAGTTGGCCCCCTTTGGATAAGTTAGCCTAGTGGCACCTATTCAACCCTCCTAGACAACTATATATAAGAGACAATTCGACTTCTTTGAAAGCTCATTCATTCATCACATCATCAAGTATCTTATGCACCAGAAAAAAAGAAGAAGGTTGAAGTCAAAGGAGAGAGAAAGAAATCAAACCATATGAAGAAAATTGAAGTTTCTATCCTACTGTAGCGTGCATGTGTAATAAAATTTTCTGTGGAACAGAGCCAAAATTTAGCCTCTACTGCAAGGTTGAAATTCTGATTTTGACCAGATTTTGATGAAGTTTGACCAATGTTGACTATGAATTTTGGAGGAGACTTGGAGGATGGTTTGACTTGGTATCTTTGTGGCAGTTTGGTCTTGGTCTTGGTCTTGGTCTTGGATATCTGTCATTTTTATATAATTCTATCAAAGAAAGATGGTTGCGTTTTTCCCTAGCCTCTAGCCCAATTTATGGTGTCCCTTATCTCATTGTGATCTTTATTTTTTGAACATTTGTATAATTTCTTAATGAAGAAGACATAAGAAGTAATAAGAATACATCTAATATTCACAAGTAATTATCAAGAAGAATAATCAAGAATTAAAGTACAGTACACTTGGTTTCTCAAAATGGTATTAGATCTAAGGTGAAGGAAAGAAGCTTGAAGATCACAAATTGTTGGCACTCTTGATTGAATAACATCTTTGTAGCAACTCTCTCTCTCTTCCAATGGCCAAGTACATAAAATAAGGTCTCAAGGCTCTAAGGATTCTGCTTGAATCCATCAAAGGTTATATCATCAATTTTGTTTCAAAAACTATCTAAGGAAGTCAAGGATGGAAATCTCTATTTAGCTCTCACATGTTTAATTGAAGATTACAACGCATGTGTAATTGATAGTCGAGCTTCAAGGCACATGACAGGAGAACGTGGACATCTCAACACTCTATCAAAAGAAAGCTCCTCTCACGAGGTAAAAATTAGATACAAAAATAACTATCCACCTAAAGGCATTGGATCTACCTCCATTGAGCTAGACTTTAGTGGGAACATTCATCTCAAGAACATCTTCTATTGTCCAAGTTTGAAAAGAACTTACTTTCTATTTCTTGATTAGAAGACAAAGGAGACAAAATAACATTTATTGATGGAAAGGTTGTTGTTTGGGCTAAGGGATCTAGTATAGATAATGATAAAATTATTGGGATTCATGAGGGGAGGTTGTATAGAATTCTAAATCCTCTTCAAGATTTAGTACACATTGGCATCAATCCATGTGAATTGTGTGATAGAATATGGTGATATCAATTACAAGATATTGCCATCCTTGGGTCCAATTGTTACAGGTATGCCCCAATTGAAAGAAGAACATGAAGGAGTGTGTAAAGGGTGTGTTCTTGGCAAAAATGTGGAAAATTTATTTCCTAGCAATGACTCAAGATCCAAGGAAATCTTAGATCTAATCCACTCTGATGTGTGTGGCCCATTGTCTGAAAAATCACTTGGTGGTCATCTATACTATGCAACATTTATTGATGACTACTCTAGAAAGGCTTGGATATATTTCTTGAAGTCTAAATATGAAGTGTTCGACAAGTTTGAAGAGTCCAAACTTGAAGTTGAGAATATGACAAAAAAGAAGATTAATACCTTAAAATATTATAATGGAGGTGAATTTACATCTAAAGAACCTATAGCCTTTTGCAAATAATCTAGGACTAAGAGGGAGTTGATAGTTCCCTATAATCCCCAATAGAATGGTGTAGCAGAAAGGAAGAATCGATTTATCGAAGAATGTGTAAGAACCATCTTACATTATCAAGATATTCCAAATTTCCTATGAGGAAAAGCCTCCATGACCGCAATATACATTCAAAATATAAGCCCCACAAAATTCTAGGTGACATAACTCTGAAAGAATATTTTATTGGAAAAGAAGCCTAATGTTGATCACCTCATAATCTTTGGATGTCCAATTTACATTCATATTCCCAAGGACAAGAGAAAGAAGTTGGATCTTGTAGGTATGAAAGGAAAATTTGTTGGCTATAGCAACTCATCTAAAGCATACAAAATCTACATCAAAGAACAACATTATATCGTAGTAAGTAGAGATGTCACATTTTATGGAAGTGTTGCATATAACAAGTCCAAAGATATCGCCATTGACTTTGATGAAGAAGAAGGATTTATCTTTCCTAATGAAGATAGTCCAAGACAAATCTATTCTCCAGAATCCGTAGCTTATCATCATGAAGAACCAGAAGGACCAAGCGAACTTGTAATGTCATCATTCTTGAAACTAGAAAGAGACCTGCTTGGCTTAGAACAACTTTGCAAGAAGTTGAAGGACATGCAACCCTAAGAGGAACATTAAGAGAAAGCAAGATACCCAAAATGTAATATGATAATGCATGATATATGATAAAACTCAATGAATTAGAACCTTCTACGTACGCAAAGGTTGTTGAACAACAAGTATGGAAGCAAGTAATGATGGAAGAATATAATCAATAATGAAGAATGATGCTTGGGAAATTGTTTCGAGACCAAAGAATAAACCTGTTGTGAATTCCAAATGGGTTTATCATATTAATCATGCAACTAATGGGAGCATCGAAAAATATAAGGCAATATTTGTGGCTAGAGGATTCTCTCAACAAGAGGGAGTTGATTATGATGAAAATTTTTCTCCTAGAACTAGATACACAACAAGTAGAACTCTTAGCTCTATTGTAGCTTCTATGAAATGGAATATACATCAAATGGATGTGAAAACCACTTTTCTCAATGGAACAACTGATGAAAAATTCTACATTGAACAACCATGAGGATTTGAAGTCCATGGGAAGGAATCTAATGTCTACAGATTAAAGAAAGCTTTATATGGCTTAAAACAAGTCCTTAGAGTATGGTATGCCTATGTGGATACTTATCTAATAAGTCTTGATTTTGGAAAAAGTACTACGGATCAAAATCTCTACATCGAGGCTGTAAAGAATGAACCAGTAATCATACTACAATATGTGGATGACTTATTAATAACAAGTGTGGAGCATCTTATGCAACAATGCCAGAAGGAGCTAGCAACTAAATTCAACATGAAGGATCTTTGATCAATGAACTATTACCTGGGACTTGAAGTTTGGCATAGTCGGTGAAATATTTCTTGGTCAAGGAAAATATGTGATCGAGATTCTATAAAAAAATGGGATGATGGGCTATAAACCAATGACAACACCAATGATCACTAATTTGAAGAAGTTGAGAAGTTGAAATTCAAATCTTGTTGATCCATCATCATACCGATAGTTGATTGGTTATATGATGTAGTTAGTGAATACCTGACCAAATATATATTTTGTTGTAAATACTCTAAGTTAGTTTCAGTTGGAGCCCATACATGATCATTGGATAGAAAAAAAACATATCTTGAGATATCTTCATGGAACCATACATCATTGTTGTGAGATTCGATTATTAGGTTATAATAATTTTGGTTGGGAAGGTAGTGCCAATGATGGGAAAAGTACTACTGGTGGTTGTTTTTGCTTGGGATCCACCATGGTTTCTTGGATGAGTAGAAAATTGGATCTAGTTGCACTAAGTATTGCCGAAACTAAATATATGGCAGCTAGTGGAATTAGTTGTGAAGTAATTGGCTCCACAAATTGCTTATGATTTGTTTGGAGTATTGGATTCAACCATAATATGTTGTTATAATCAAAGCTACATAAAGTTATCAAAGAAACCAATATTTCATGTGTGGTATTAATATCCAATAATAATAATAGAATAACAATTAGATAAAATAACAAATAACGAAGAAAATATAATAATAAATACATAAAATAAAAGTTGGCATGGACACATGGATTGTGTACATGTAGATCCCTTTCCAACCCCTTATGATTTTTATAGCCATTTGTTCTATTTAATGATAGAGAAGGGGGAAGAAGAGGCAAGCATTTATTCTTGGAAATAGTAAGTTGGTTAAGGGCTCGAGGGTGACTAGCTGTTGAAATATACTGAGCAGCTAATCCTACAGTTGGGTAGAGGGTCATCCCAAAATCCTTGCTGTGGGTAGCGGTTTCGGATCAACGCAAGCACGTCACAACACCATAAACCTCAATAAGAATTTTTCACTCCTCAAGTACGCATTGTTGTTTAAATGTTTATCACATATGTTAATAGCTTGGTTGTTGTATTTTGTTTTATGCTTAATTTTTGGGATGTTAGATATGGTATCAGAGCAAGGTTCAAACCCTAGGTAGCTTTAGTAATAACATTTTAAATTATTACTGCAAAATCTAATTAGATCTATTGTTGCTATTCCAGAATTACTTATATCTAATTAGATATACTTGAAAGCATTATAAAATTTTAGATTCAATATTATCATTTTAGATTTGTAGATATTTATTTGACAAAAAAAAAATCATTTCAAAGTACTCGTCATTTCACAAAATATAAATTTTGAAAGAAATGGGGCTAGGATCTATTGAGGAAGAAATTAACTAGTATTTGTTTAAATATCAATTTTGAAATAAACATGGCTTTGATCTATTGAGGGTGAATTTAGCTAGTATTTGTTAAGAAACATTTATTTTATTTTATTTATTTAGTTATTTATTTAATGTTTTAGTGATTTTGTGTTTATAGTTCTACTTTAGGGGTGTTTTTTAGAAACCACTCACTCAAATTCACGAATTCTCATGTATTCAATTTTTTTTTTTAATACTTCCCATCAATTTCTTCCTCATTTGGTTTCTATTTAATATATATTGATTGTGTTTATAGTTCACTTTAGGGGTGCTTTTTAAATCACTCACTCAAATTCATGAATTCTCAACTATTCAAATTTTTTTTTTTAATACTTCCCATCAATTTCTTCCTCACTTGGTTTCTATTTAATATATTTTGATCAAATGTTTTAACCTCCTCTATGTTGAAACTTTATTCTCAAAACTTCAATATCCTTTAGTAAAACTGAGCTTATGGAATTAGAATTTATTAAACATTTAGAATAAGATTTTTGTTATCTTATTCAAAATTATTCAAATTATCGCTAGTGCTTAAAATAAATAAATAAATGATAAATGCACTATTTTAGCAAATAGATTAAGCATATGCAATTAAATTTCAGAATTGTGGCGATCAAATTCAATAATTAAGAGTAGATTAAACAACTATCGTTTCTCAAAATTCCAAAATATGAGATTAATATTGTACTTGTCATATTTAAATTCTCTAATGTTAATATTTTGTGTATGAATCAGATTTGTGTCAATTAACTTAGCCTATTATGACATGAAATGATATTTTAAGGTCCGCGAGACTAAAAATAGTCTATGAGACCATCAGTTCCATGTTTTTCGCTTTTTGCAATTTAATCCTTTCCGATTCAAATTGATGATGAGTTGGCCCAACCTTCCAATAACCCCCTCGCTAAAAAGACAATGCCAAGAAACTGATGCTAACATGTTCTCATAACTTTCTCTGATGTCTTTGAATGCATCACATTCCAAAATAAAATGTTTTTTTGATTCCACAGCCCCAGACGTGCAAAATGTACACACGTTCTTCCCAAGCTTCTTTAGGCCTTTTCCACCATCCCGTTTGACACCGAAGTTGATGTGAGTTGGTCCTTAATTGAGCAATAAGAACCTTTTCCGTCCACGAAATGCTAGCTCCAATGAACTCTTTTTGTTGTAGATCACATGTAGGGTTGAATTCCTCAATGTAATATTTCTTCTTTCTACCCAAGTCTTTTCCCCATACCTTTTTACAAAACTTCTTCATATCAAAATCCTTTAGCTCCTTGCTACTTGTGGGACATGCATTGATGTATATATTCCATTTTTGCATCCATGTGTAGTTTTGTTTCATCCATGTTTTCTTTCTTTCACTCATGCATTCATTGAAGATAACATTAGGCCATCTACCTACTCTCATTTGCTCAATTCTTTTTAGATATCTTATGAGCCGCACCATAACAATTGCTTCAATGGGATTTGCTATTGTTTCATTCAAGATTATCTCATAAGGTACTAAAATTTTTATTTTGAACTTGCTCATGATCAAGCGTTTTTGGATTTTATCAATTTGTTTCCATTTTGAGACGGGTGTGCTGCTAGCCCACAATTCACACCCATATAGCATCACTGGACAAGCTAGGAGTCCAAAAATTAGTTAATCGTTTTCCAATCCCATAACTCCACCTCTCTACATTGTTTTGAAGAGCATATAATGCTTTCCACCCTCCTAAAATTCTCTTCTTTTTGCAGTCCTCCCAATTGAGTTTGTTGTTGAAATCAATCCCAAGGTAGTATCTATTTACTTCTCAAGAATGTTGTCTTCAAAGAAGAAAATATGTTGGCTTTGCTTCCTTTTAATTGGGAGCCCTTGAGATTACTCACAGTTAAAAAAAACCATAAACCTAGATTAACTAGTGGTCATTGGATAAAATTTTGTAAAAAGATAAAGCAACCTCATTGATTAAATTCAGTTGGAATGAATTAAATTGAATGCATTTAGATTTAATGGTTGATGTGGGTGGTATTAATTGTGAAAATTAGCAATGTTTTTGTCAAAATCATGATCAAGAATTCAAAACTAGTAATTTTTTTTGTCAAAACCGTGAACAAGCATTTGTAGAATCGTTGATGAGAATGAAATGGAGCCACCATTATTTTCATGCTTATCATTATATTTTGTTCAACTAACATATGAAGTTGTTTGGGATACCATGGACTCGAATGGCGAATGGTAAACCTTGAAGTATAGAGCCATGGGTTCTTGAAACCATGGAAAGTATTGAAAATACACGGTTTTTATTTATTAAAGATTTATTGGTGGTTGATTATATATTATTTTAGAGAATTTTTATTTATTTTTATCTATTCATTGGAGAACGATGTGGAGGTCGTTGGTTAGTGGATAATGTGTAGAAATTGTTGTTGGTTTTATGAAACTACGTGTTGCTTGTATATATTGTAGAATTTTAGAAGCGCCAATAAATTATAGTATGATAAAGTATGGGGCTTAATTAATATGTTGGATATGGAATATTTTGTTTTAAAGTTAACTTTAGAATAATAAGAAAAATCAATCGCTAAATTTTCACCAGGGAAAAAGTGCTAGTAAAAGCCACAACTCTATTATTTTGTGTTATTAAGAAGTATAACTCCGGGAAGAAAAAAAGAGAGAGTAAAAGTAAAAAGAAGTATCATACAAGTGATCATACAAAAAAAATGAATGAATGAATGATATTTTAACATCCACGAGACTAAAAATAGTCTATGGGACTACCAACCTCTCCGTTATTTGCCTTTTGCAACTCAATCCTTTTCTTACTCAAATTGATGATGGGCTGATCCAACCTTCTAACAATTCCCTCACTGAAAAGACAATGCCAAGGAATTGATGCTAACATACCGCCATAACTATCTTGATGTCTCTAAAAGCATGACATTCCAAAATGAAATGCTTTTTCGATTCCACTTCCCTAGAAGTGCAAAAAATGTACACACGTTATTAAATATTTAAAAAGAAAATGTAAAAATAAGGAAAGTCAAAGAAAAAAATAGAAGGAATAGAATAAATAAATAAATAAATAAAAGATGTAAAAATAAATAAAACAGAAATAAGGGCAAAGGAACAAGGAAAAGAAAATAATGAAAAAGAGATTGATAAAGAAAAACAATGAAGAAAAACAAATACTAGATAAAGTAATTAGGGAATGAAGAAGAGTGAGAAAACACAGCTAAGTAAACAAACAAAAAGAAGTGAAAAAATAAATATACAATATATGGAGAGAATTATGGAAATATATAATAAGGTTAATAAGGCAAAATAGCATGACTAAGATAAGAATGGTGAGATATATATATATATATATATATATACACACACACACACTACAATGACATTAAAGCTATAAGTTTCTTGGTATCTAAGTTTAGTGATATTAGTGAATTTTGATGTGTAACAAAAAAACAAAAAAGGGGTAAAATATATTTTTGAGAATGATATTGTTAATGTGTTATATAAATTTCAATCATATATTTGTGATATCATTTTTTTTGGTAAATCAAGATTCTATTCATTCATCAAAAGTAGAGTACATAGATATCAAAATGCAAGTAGTCTCACCCGGATTGGGTTTGTTGACTAAAGCTAGCAACATATGACAAATAAACAATAGCAAAACTAAAGGAACAATCCATATCTCTACATGTCGAAAGCACCAAAAGACAAACACAACTAAAAGAACACATGTGCACAATTGTCAGAAGTAATAGACGCAAGGTTTTCTGGCCCAATCCCTAGAGGGGGAGGGGGATGATAAGTACACTGAACATGCCGCTCGAAGTGAGCCATCCATGTTTCCACCTTTTCCACCTTTTCAGATAGCAGATTTTGCCCACGTCAAACCACCACAATCCTTTCTCCAACATGGCACTGAAAGTAACGCAATTGGTTAAACATGGAAATTACAACCTCATTTTCTTCCCTCCTAGACTTATCGTAAGCTTCCAGGCGATCCATAACATAATGGAATAGTTCATGATAGACCTTAGAGCACCGATGTTGGCCATCAACCCCTACATGCCCTGGCCAATGATTCCGATCTTGCACACTTGCTCCTACCCCATGCACCACACTACCCTTCTTTCCATTCCCATCTCCATGACCAGCCCATACTGCTCTCACAATACGCCTACCATCATGAGCCCTCGAATTTGCCTAGATCATACTTCCAGTAGTTTGACCGCCCCGTGATGGACACTCAGTAACTCGTCCTGCCAATGCCACCTTCGACACATTGCTGCACTCGCCCTAACTAGTCGAAGCTCCCCTCCGTTGGGGCTGGGAGTGGGAATTACACGACATCAGTCGCATGGTGAGGGCCCAGGGATACTCCTCTAAGACAACAACAAAAATGCACAATAACAACTCCCGACAAGCAACAAGTAGCCCCAAATTATCCAACAGACTTCTACTTCTCAGAATTGTTGACCTTCTCTCTCCAACTCAAGGAGTTGCAAGAGAAACCATAGATAAAAAACACACCAACCAAACTGAGACCCTGGTGTCGCCTCTACCTGAGGAAGCATCTAGGAACAAAGTTGCAGACAGAAAGATGTGACACCTAGGCACAAACACTCGAGGTACAAACCCAAGTTGATAACCAGTCACCGTAGACACCTTCAGACCATTTTTCCAGCACCGAACCCAATTTATGCTCACCCAGCAATGGGTCTCAGGAATCCACAGAAAACTCACAAAGATAGGACGACCCAAAATATAATCGACTGATAAGATACTCAAGAGGACTCATAAGCATAGATAACATCTGAGAAGAGAGCTAACAAGCATCACAAAAGTGGGCTCTAAGTCCGACCAAATTACCATGTAGAATTCACTCAACACTATAAAAAAGTGAGAAACCATACGAAGGGAGAGAAACTTAGTGCTTTTGTGAGTCAAACGTAGTGGAGGAGACGATGACGATGAAATCTCCACCATTCTCAAACTAGTCAAAGGCTAGAGAGACCTGTAAGACTACTAGAGCTCGAACCACGAACAACCAACCACCAAACTACGACAACATAATAGCTATCCTGAAACTCGATAGGCACCATAAAACCACATCCCTCTCCTACTCTCAATCATGAAGAGAAGGAATGAAACATCTCACACAACATCATTGACTTCATTGTACACCATACGTAATGGGAGGACAGGGTAACTGTCCTCCTTACCATTCACCAAATGTTTTCATTCATGAGACACGTGTCTGATTGACCCCAGTGTTCGTCACCCCCATCGGGGATGTGATATCATTATTTCAAAAACTTTAAATATTTAAATTATTTATATTAACATTTTAAAGAGTTGAAAAACTAAAATAGAATGTAATTTGGAATTGATATTATAAAAATAATTGTATAGAAAGCATGTTTAAATAGAATTAAATATATTTTGTTTGTTTTAGGATGATATTATATAAATTTGACTCCATATATTTTGTGATATCATTATTTCAAGAATTTTAAATATTCAAATTATTTATATTACAATTTTAAAGAGTTGAAAAACTAAAATAGAATGTAATTTGGAATTGATATTATAAAAATAATTGTATAGAAAGCATGTTTAAATAGAATTAAATATATTTTGTTTGTTTTAGGATGATATTATATAAATTTGACTCCATATATTTTGTGATATCATTATTTCAAGAATTTTAAATATTCAAATTATTTATATTACAATTTTAAAGAGTTGAAAAACTAAAATAGAATGTAATTTGGAATTGATATTATAAAAATAATTGTATAGAAAGCATGTTTAAATAGAATTAAATATATTTATGGTGTTGAGACCTTTATAAGCTAAAGTATAAAATGAGATTTTATAGGTTTTCCATAGTAAGGAATTAATAATATTGTTAAGTAATATTATTATTAATAGATATATTAATATTTACTATTGATTGAATATATGGATAGGAATTTCATATATCAAGAAAAAGGAAGCAACTTATAATTAGTTTAAAAGAGATGATAGAAACCTTTCATACACTTCTTATAGGATGTTGATGTTCACAATCAAGTAAGGAGATAATGGAAATATTAAGTAGTCAAGATGTATCTTAAGTATCATTAAGTGTTTCATACCATGAACTCAATGGGCCATTAGATATATGAAATTGGACAACACTAGCTATTTGGGAAAGATGTGGATAAATTATAATTGGGATAATAGTAATAAAATATCCTAGAATATGATGGGAGATTTAGGATTTAGGGAATAGTCATGATGAAATAACTTAGCACGATGTTGGTATCCTGATTAAAAAAAACCATGCCACTTTCAACCTTCAATATCTAGTCAAATGGTAGCAATGTAATTAGCATCAATTCTAGACCAATGGTCATTTATTTGGAGGAAATTACACCACAAATACTTCAAGAGAGTTGTTTAGCAAAACATTGAGTTCAGTAAATCCTTCAAGAGAGTCGTTTAGAAAAACATGTTGACTTCTAATATCTTCGAAATCATGATGGATGATAAAAAATTTTTTGTGAAGACGGATATGGAATGACTAGAATGGCAATGATGTTTTGGATATTGGTGTTGGTGTGATTAATCCAATTGTTGTTTTAATTCTTTGTGGGTTGCTTAACACAATTTTCGTTGTTAATTCTAGATAAGTATGTTTTAGTTGTTGGTTTGTAGTTTAATAAGAATTCCATTCTCAAGTCTTTTGTCGTTATGGGGAAAGAGGGATGTTATAGCTTAACATCTTTGTCTTATTGAGTTTGTGTAGTTATTGAGTGTTATTTTTTTGCTCGAAATGTTCAGTAGTTATACCTTTACAAATTTCCAAATTGTAGTTGAAAATTATAAGTCCTTGTTTATGAGCATAAGTGTGTGTTCCAAAAAAATTTGGTGATAAATGGTTTGTGTGCCATTGAGTAGAATGGTACTAGAAGGGATAAGAAAAATATACATCGTGATAATGAAATTTTAATTTTGAAATTGATGAATCATTCTAAGAATGCTATAGTGTATTATTGTAGAAAATATGATGTAGGTTAACTTGATAATGCAATATAAATCAAAGCAGAATACTATAACCTACTTCTACTATCAATTTGTGGAAGCTTAAAGATCAAGCTAAACAATATAACCAAAAGAAGAAGAATCAATAGCACAATACACATGAAAATACTTTGGGGAAAACCTCAGCTAAAAACCCCACACTATTGTATTATCATACATGGTGGAAATACATAGGAATTATACAAAGCCTTAGCTCTCATAGCTAGCCAGCTCTCAATACAATCCTCACAGATGCTCACAGGCAATCTTGGCTTCTCTCGAACCTTCCACTCTGCCCTAAAAGCTCCTATTTCTTTGTGTTGTTCTTGTGGAATATTTTCCTGTTATCAAGTGGAAGACCCTATCTCCAAAACTGCACAATCCTCAAGGATAAATCCTTGACTGCATGCATGAGTTTTCTCCATGAGAAAACACATGCAACTGATAGTACACTATCCTTGAACATTAATCTCAACTGGGTCTTTCTCAGAATAGACATGAATGATTTTCTGCCGAGGGAATATTCAGTTAACTGGAGTAGCACTAGTTGAGTGCATTAATGCATCAACTGAATGTTAACTCACTATTAGTTCCTCAAATAGTTTGGAACTAATTTAACTGGACTTAACTCAGTAACTTGAGTTAATTAATTACAACTCAAATATAACTCAATATTATCTCCTTAATCTAAGGGATAACTCTTGCATGACTTCACAAAGACTTCTAACTTGAATTTCTCCAACTAATTAATTTAAAATAAATTAATTAATTATTTCCAAGTCATTGTTAAGACTAAATTCGATTTTAATTCACAATTTAATTTAAGGAAAAATTAAATTGGAATATTCTTGTTGCCATATTTCAACACTCCCTCTCAACAAGAAAGGGATTATCTGCCACCCCGATCTTGTCTCTATGGAACTCGAATTTACACTTTGACAATGCCTTTGTCAAAATGTCAGCATCTTGCTCCTCTGTTGAAATATACTGCAGCAGCATGATCCACCTCGCTAGTGAAAAGTCATAGGCAACAAATCTTGCTTTATGCTTCTCCACATTACCATCAACAGGTTGCTTTACCTTGTAAAGCCAACAGGAACTCACAACTGACTTGTTCTTCGGTCTCAGAACCATGTCCCAAACATTGTTACGAACTATGGAGTCATACTTCTCCACCATAGCATCAACCCAAATCGGCTACTGCACTGCTTCCTCAAAGGAAGATGGCTCGGTCTCAACACATTCCCCAAAAAGGGCCATGTATCTAATGTACCTATTAGGTGACTTCCTCTGTTTGCGCTGAGAAGATGGTGCTCCCACATTCTCTCTTGCATCCTCCAACAATTTGTCAACTTCTTTTGTGCGGTTCCATCCATCTCTGGAAGACTCTGCTTGAGTGGATGTCTCCACTCCTGGAACCTTTGCATGCGGTTGCTCCACATCAGTTCGAGGCTCCTTCTCCTTAGGAACCAACAGTTCCTCCACAACCTGTAGTTGGAGCTCCCTCTCAAGGGAAACTTGTATGGCCTTCTTCTCATCAAACTTGAGATCTTTGCGAACCACTGTCCTCTGACTGGTAGGCAAGTACACCCAATAGTTGTGAGATGTATCAATGTACCCCACAAATATCCCCAACTCTATTGTAGGCTCAAGCTTCTTCCGTGCATCCTTTGTCACATGGCAATATATCGATGAGCCAAAGATCTTGAAGTGACCCACATTGGGTCTCTTATCGGAGAAAGCTTCCTTTGGTGTCTTCATCCCAAGTATGCGATGCGGGCTTCTATTATGCAAATGAACAACTATGTTGCGTGCCTGAGCCCACAAGTGAAGTGGTAGGCCTTGGTCCTGCAACATTGCATGTGCTACCCCTACAATAGTTCTGTTTTTCCTCTCGGCCACCCCATTCTGCTGTGGGTTATGAGATGTCGTAACCTCTCATTTAATTCCTTCTGCTGCACAAAATTCCTTAAACTCTTGAGAGACATATTCTCCATTGTTGTCACTTCTCAAGGCCTTGATCTTCTTCCCTGACTCTTTCTCGACCAAAGCTTTGAACTCACAAAATTTTGTGAAGGTTTGGTCCTTCTTCTGCATGAAATAAATCCAGCATTTATGAGAATAGTCGTCAATGAAAATCACATAATACCTTTGCTTCGTTGTGGATGCTGTCGAGAATGGTCCACACAAATCAGTATGAACTCGCTCTAAGATAGCCTCCACTCGACTGTCTCGATCGTGAAAGGAAGAGTTGATGTACTTTCCCAAGGTACAACCTTTGCATGTGTCAACTTGCTCAAGTTTACCTTTGGGAATTCTTGTAGATATCTGCTGCATTATCTTCAAAGCCCCATGATGCAAATAGCCCAACCACCTGTGCCACAACTCACCAATGTCTTGGCTTTGTAGCAATTCTGCTTTCGTACTCAATGTTGCACAATCATCGACCTCTAGTTTATAGAGATTCTTCACTCGAATCCCCATCCTCTTGGTCTGACCCATGGCTATGTGTCTTAGGAACACCTTTCCTTCACTGAAGACAACATCGTAGCCTTTTTCCTCCAACATCATGACCGATACCAAGTTCTTCTTTAGTCCAAGCACATACATCACATCTGTCAAGGTGAGAGGAGCTCCATGCTCCCTCTGAAAAGCAACCATGCCCACTCCCGAAGCACTATACCTTTCGTTGTCACCCATCTCTATGTGCATCTTGAGGTCTTTCTCCTCCAAGGCGCTGAATAAATTTTTATCACCAATCATGTGGAATGAGGCTTCATTGTCAAAATACCAGACACAACCCATCATCGATGACACCATGCATGTGATGAGGGTAAATTCCATTTTGAACTGAGAGGCTAATGCCTCACCTTCCGATCCTTCCGAGGATCCCTTCTTGGACTTCTTTGATGGGCAATTAGTTGCATAATGTCCCATATTATGACATTAAAGCATCCCACTTTAGACATGTCACTCTTTTTCCCTCCATGAGAAGAATTTGATTTGAAATGTGAATCCTTCCCCTTCCCTTTCCTTGGCTTACTTGCTAAGGCCAGATTTCCTTCATCGTTATTCCCTTTCCTTGGCTTTCCTTCATCGTCATTCTTGGATGAAGAACCATCTCGTGTGCTCCTCTGGATCTCCTCCTGACCACATTCGTTCCCAATCCGACAGTTTCTCCCTTCCATTCACAGAGTCCTGGTAGCTATTCCAACTCTTTGGAAGGCCAAGGAGAGCGAGGCTCACCATATCATCATTGGTAGTAGTTATTCCCACATTTCCAAGCTCATCTCTGCAAGTGGTGAGCTTGTTCAGATATGTGGAAATAGTATCGCCCTTCTCCATCTTGATTCTTCAAAGCTTATCCTTGAGCGCCAATTTCCTCTGGTCGCTACTGTTCTAGTAGAGGTCCTTCAATGTATTCCACATTGAAAATGGAGTATCCTTCCCATGGAGACTTGAGACAATATGGTCTCAAATTCCTTCAAGGATGATCCATCTCACCTTCGTCACACACTTCTTCCACTTAGCCAACTCTTGTGCATTAGTTGAAGCTGGCTTTGGGATTTCTTGATCAATGAATTCCTTCAAGCCATTGTCTTCTAATACAACCATCCATTCTATCTTTCCATGCTATGTAATTCGAGCTACCTTCCAAGGCATACTTGAGTCTCAAGCCATAGAACACCATTGGACAACCTTGAAGTATGATATGAATTCGATTTGCACCTGCAACCCCGAACTTCAAACTTTGAATTCTCTTCTCAGTATATTGTTCAAAGCTCTGATATCATGTAGAAAATCTAATGTAGGTTAACCCGATAATGCAATATAGATCAAAGCAGAATACTATAACCTACTTCTACTATCAATTTGCAGAAGCTTAAAGACCGAGCTGAGCAATATAACCAGAAGAAGAAGAATCAATAGCACAATACACATGAAAATACTTTGGGGAAAGCCTCAACTAAAAAACCCACATTATTATATTATCATACATGGTGGAAATACATAGGAATTATACAAAGCCTTAGCTCTCATAGCTAGCCAGCTCTCAGTACAATCGTCACAAATGCTCACAGGCAATCTTGGCTTCTCTCCAATCTTCCACTCTGCCCTCCAATCTCCTATTTCCTTGCGCTGTTCCTTGTGGAAGATTTTCCTGTTACTAAGTGGAAGACCCTCTCTCCAAAACTACGCAATCCTCAAGGATAAATCCTTGACTGCATACATGAGTTTTCTCCATGAGAAAACACATGCAACTGATAGTACACTGTCCTTGAACATTAATGTCAACTTTGTCTTTCTCAGAATAGACATGCATGAGTTTCTGATGAGGGAATCTTCAGTTAACTAGAGTAGCACTAGTTGAGTGCATTAATGCATCAACTGACTATTAACTCACTATTAGTTCCTCAAACAGTTTGGAACTAATTTAATTGGACTTAACTTAGTAAACTGAGATAACTAATTACAACTCAAATATAACTCAATCTTATCTACTTAATTTAAGGGATAACTCTTGCATGACTTCAGAAAGACTTCCAACTTGAATTTCTCCAACTAATTAATTTAAAATAAATTAATTAATTATTTCCAAGTAGCTGTTAAGACTAAATTCGATTTTAATTCACAATTTAATTCAAGGATAAATTAAATTGGAAAATTCTTGTTTCCATATTTCAACAATTATTTCTCTATATGTATGATTCTCATACTTATAATGTTACGATATGAGGATATGATTTCATTTATTATAACATGTCTTTGTTATAGAGAGGTTGATGGCATATAGAGCATGTAGCTATAATTTGTAGATTTCATTTTGTGCATGAGCATACAATCATTACTATTTAAAATTTTGTGATAACAATGATGCTATGTTCTCATGATCGCATGCAAGAGTTGGCATGTCGAGTATCTTATATGATATGGCATAAGGATTATTTATATGAGGTTATGATGATAACTAAGGCATGGGTTGCATGTTGAGATGTGGTGATTAACAGGAAAACCACAATCAGGCTGAGAAGGCTGGTTTATTTGATGATATCGTTGGAACCCATACCTACGAGGGATAATATGTAACATCATATGGACTGGGGACACACTCAACCAACAATACATATGCCAATGTATCTATTGCTTTGTATAGCTCTTGAAGAGCTACAGGACCATCTTTAGGAGGTCGAGTACCTGATATTGGATTGGGATGTCGAAGTCTAGAAGGGGCATAAGGACTTCGATGCTTGGGGTTGTGCACGTTAGTGAGTTTTGGAGGGAGTTGGACTAGCCTTGCAAGATGCCCAAAGTTATTGAGTACTAGTACCAGATGCCTACCTTGGGGTAGATGAGGTCTAAGCCGTAGGACAAGACTTGGGGCTATGGTATAGGCGGAGGAGGCTATATGTCTAGTTTTGAAAGTTGGGAAAGGGGCTTGAGATTCCTCAATATTTCCTTCTTGTTGTGGAAATTTTGATGCTTGTTGGTATACTAGTTCAATAAAGGGTGTTTGGAAATCATGGGGTAAAAATAATAATAAATAAAATTAACTTCGAGATAAAGTTCCTTAAACAGGGGAAGTATGTAATATCTCATAATAATAACAATATAATAATAAACCAATAAATAGTAATAATAATTAAAGTAAATAAAATAATATTAATATAAATAGGAATAACAATTAACTAAGAGAAAATATATGAATAAATAGATAAAATAACAAATAACAAAGAAAATATAATAATAAATAAATAAAATAAAATTTGGCATGGGCACATGGATGATGTACATGCAAATTTCTTTCCAACCCCTTATGATTTTTAGAGCCATTTGTTCTATTTAATCATAGAGAAGGGGGAAGAAGAGGGAAGCATTCATTCGTTCATTCTTGAGGAAGGAAATGCTCGAGGAAATAGATTGTTGGCAGTAGTAAGTTGGTTGAGGGCTTGGGGGGTGGCTAGCTATTGAAATTTACTGAGCAACTAAGCCTACAATTAGGCGGAGAGTCGTCCCCAAATCCTTATTGTGGGTAGCAGTTCCAGATTAGCACAAGCACGTCACAACACTGTAAACCTTAGTAAGATTTTTTCACTCCTCAAGTACGCATCGTTGTTTAAATTTTTATTGCATATGTTAATAGCTTGGGTGTTGTATTTTGTTTTATGCTTATTTTCTGAGATGTTACAAGGTCGAAGTAGATTGTGAATAAGTATCACTGCATTTGAAGTATGGTGTAGGATGGATTCGTGAAACTATAATATATGTCCACTGATGAACAAGTAGGTGATGTACTGACAAAGCCCATTCCTAAGGGAAAGCATGAGTATTTTCGAGACAAGCTTGGGCTTGTGGATATCTCCTCACGGATTGAGAGGGAGTGAATATGGACACCTTGTTCTCCATGTGTCATGTACTATGGCTAGGACTAAAAATTATAAGCCTAGTACATGAACATGGATAGGGAGAATGGTGGATTGGATAAACATCATGGACCGACATTCATGAGACATGTACTATGACTAGGAATAACAATTTTAAGTCAAGTACATTGATTTGGTATAATAATGGTCTAGGGTACCGATATTTCCTTTGTGTCAAGTATTGTGACAATGGATCAGGAAATGGTCCTAGGAGGACAAACTTTGGTGAACCTAGGTGGATTGTGTGCCTCAGAGAGGCGGTGGTATCTTATTGAATGCCTCCTAGCATTGTGCTCTAATCTAGTGGATTGATAGAGCTTACTTGTCGAGGCCTTGGTATTTTGACAATGTTGGTTATGATGATGTTATCACCAATGATGCTTATCAATCTGAATCCTTTCTTATATTAATATTTCAACGTGATACTATCTTGTTGAGTTTATGAATACCTCCCTAGTTAAGAGGGGGTGTTGAAGTTGTAATTATAGTTGGTCTTCATAATGTAAAATTATGATTGATGTATTTAGCAATATAAGTCCATCTTAAGCATGGATCTAACATGAGCTAGAGGGATGAAATTTCTTCAAGTGCAAACTTAATTATAGTGAAAAATACAATGTGTAAATTTTCATTGTTTAAATTGTATTTTTGAACACTATATAGAGTATATAAAGGACCAAACTGTAAAATATTGAGACCACTTCAAACGTTTTAACCATAAAACTTATTTTTTTGTTCATGATATATGCCTAATTTTTTTAAAACAATATATAATATATACATAGTTGACATTAAAATATTTTAAATAACGTGCAAATTAAAATGGTTTTTTATTATTAATATATTTTTAAGTATACGTCAATATTAATTCGTACTAGAAATATTTATTGATAACCAACATTGAATATATTATTATATACACATTAAAATATTTTTTTAACAATTATTTTTTTCTATATATAGATATATATGAAGTTGATATCGACATAAATTACTTAACATAGAATTTCAAATAGTTTACTTAAATCTCATGTTGATATATTTTTGAAAAGTATACGGTTTAAACACCTTACTCACATTTTTTTTACTTCTAATTTACATGCATAGCATATCCATTTTTTAATTATAGCTGACATTATTTTTCTATTTAGGGCGCATTTTATTTTTGTTTTAAGAGGGACACATGTGAACTCCATGTTGAGCATGAACAAACTTACACATACCCTCATATTGGGCTGTAGAATGAGCCTCTCGCCTCAATAATATTTATATTTATCATATTTTTGTCAATGCATGTTCTTCATGCTTAGAGAGTCAAAAATAATTTATATGAATCAAAAGAAAAATTATTTGAGTTATGTCACTTCAAGACATTTGTAAGAAAAAGAATTTAAATTTGATTTTTGAGTCATAAGCCCACAAGATTACCAATTCAGCCTAGTGGCACCTATTTGATCCTCTTGTACAACTATATATAAGAGATAGTTCGACCTCTTGGAGACCTCATTCATTCATCACATCATCAAGCATTTTATGCACCAAAACAAAGAAGAAGAAGGCTGAAGTCAAAGGAGAGAGAAGGCAACTAAAGCACAAAAAGAAAATCGAAGCTTTTACCCTACTGTAGCTCGCACATGTGATGAATTTTTCTGTGGAACGGGGCTGATTTTATGAGCTATTGCACACCAAAATTTGACCTGTACTACTTGGCCGAAATTCTAAGTTTGACCTAATTTTGAGGAAGTTTGACCTACATTGACTTTGAATTTTTGAGGAGACATGGAGGAGGGTTTTACGTGGAATATTTGTGTTCGTTTGGTCCTAGTCTTGGTCTTGGATATCTCTCATTTTGATCTGATTCTATAAGAGAAGGATTATTGGGTTTCCCCTTATGGGTTTTGCCTTGGCCTCTAGCCTAATTTCTGGTGTTTGTTGTCTCATTGTGATCTTTGAACATTTGTATAGTTGCTTGATGAAGAAGACATAAGAATTAATAAGAATACATATAATATTCATAAGTAATTATCAAGAAGATGAACCAAGCATAAGCTATAATACACTTGGTTTCTCAACGTATATGTCCAAGACCTCATGCCTTTACTAAACTAAGTGGAATATCATTCCTATAAATGCATTCAAATCACATAACCACATCAATTTAAATATTAAATCCAAATTGAGGGATTTATTACATAAATTCCCTTCAACATCTATGCAACATAAGAATACCAAATTCATATCTATATGGCTGCCATTGATTTATTTGATACTACACAATAATTTGTTGTCTTATGAAGGTTCAAAAGCTTCCTTTACCAACCTCTAGATCACATTTTATTATCCTAATATTTTCTTCATGTGGTTGACTACCATATGTAGTAGCACCAACAAAATCTTCAACCACACTATCAACTTTTTTCATAGATACATAATGCATCATTAACCACAATAAACAATCATAACATTTTTATTTCATATATAACAACAAACTACTAAATTTGTAAGCATGTTATACATATGTTCTCAAGCAATTCTTTACATACTAAAAGAGAATCTATATGAACCCAATATTAATTCTCAACATGCTTACTAGTGCATATTTATCCCATCTATCTATCTCTTGCATTTCTAGCACTGTTGTGCTTTAAAACTATTAACACATGGCAAATTTTTTAATAATAAGAAATATATGAAAATAACAAGAGATAGGTTAAGAAATCCCCCCTCCTTAACATGGCTATGTTTACAACCATGTTCATCATTATTGCTATAGCAATTGCATCATCATCTTGTAGCTTCCTATAACAATTTCCAATATCTTATAACCAACCCATCCCACATTTACCTTCTTTGACAAGCTCCAGGGTAAACATGAGATGAGTGTTACTATGACATGACCCAACCTCCAAGTTCCAATTATGAAAGTGGGGTCCACTAACTGGAAACATACTACCACCCCTCAAGGATACCAAATCACCCAGGTGTCTAACAACAATCACTAGTGATCAATCCCTGATCTAGAACTTTATTTTCTTGACTGTAAGTCCCAACCACATGCATGACATGCTATGTATGTGGTTGAAAAGCTTCAATTGTGTTAGTGTCAGTATCTGCATACTTCCATCAGGGATCAAAATTCTCTCTTTCCATTTTCATTTTATGTGTCCCATACTGCAATTTGTGCATCATTCCATTAGGTCATGACATACTGATCCACTGATGGTTGTTCTCCAGAAATCCTAATTTTTGTCCCTCATAGAGTATACTTGTTGATCCTTCTTCAGATTGACTCCAATTATGTAGTCATCATTTCACTAGGTTATAGGGCATGATTTCATTAGGTCTTAGGGTTTCACCAAGGTCAAAAGTTTGATGTTGAAAGGTAAATAAAGGTCAGCAAGGGCATGAGGATGACTAATAAAACAAGCATGATGATTTGTAGGTCATAAGCTACAAAGTTATTATTTTTTTAGCTTAATGTAATTTTCACCTCAAAAACATGTTTTTGAGTTGAAAATCGAGTATTTAAGTTTATTTGTATTTCATATGTAATTTTAAGTTACTATATGTAATAATTGAGCTTAACTGCACCCAAGCATCTCTCCTTGTTGCAAGACAAACAAGCACTACAAAATTCAAGTCAAATTGAGCATTTATCCAACTACAAAGATACAAGAAAGAAAAGGCATTAAAACAAAGTTTTGAAAAAGAACAAGAAGCATTAGAAAAATGAGTTTTTCAAGTGAAAAGATCAAAATATTCTCCCATTTAAGCCCTCACATTTCATTTTCAAAGATCATTTTTCTCATTTAGTAAGCAAGAAGTCAAAAGTGAGAAGAAGAGGCAAGCTTGAGGAAGTTTTGGGCATTGGAAGCTTGGTGCTGCTCGTTGGCAGAGTGGTGTTGTGCTTCTGGGCAAGGCAGGTTGGCGCTGCGCGTCCAGGAGATTTTCACAGTGTATTTTTACATTGGCATTGCGCGTTGAGGTCGGCGCCGTGTGTCTGTGTACCGGTGCTGTGCATTGAGGATAAGGGTTCTAAAGCCCTAAAAAATTCAAGAAATTTCCAAATTTCTCTATCTTACCCTTATTTCAAGTAAGTTGACCTCCTTTGCTTCATTTTTGGTTTTCATATTGAAATCATAAGCATCATTCTCTATGCTAAAAAAAGAAACCCCAGTTTCACTCCATATCCTAAAAGCTCTAACCCCCTCTGTTTGTTCCCATCACCTATCATTAAAACTTAAGCTCCTCTCTACATCACTATATATCCCCTCATCATATCCTCTCATCCTAGAAACCCTCTCCCTCACTCTCATAATTCACATCTTAATCTTCATTTTCTAGTCTACCCTAAGACATCCCTTCACTCCTAAAATACTCCTATTCATACCCCTTATCCCTTTTCTTGGAGTGTACAACCTCAGACCTTACAAACATGGACAAAGAAGACCAGGACTATGAGGAGGAAAATACAGATAGTGATATCTCAGCAGATAGAGCCAGGAAACCAAGAAAACCACATAAGGGAGGCAGGATTATCAGAGAAGAGCCATCAAACCTTAGGTAATTGTAGGCCTCTCAGTTAGCTGTCACATGTTTCAGATATCTTGGCTGCTATGAGTTTTGTGAACAAGTAGAGAGAGTCCAATACCACCCGGAGCTTAACAGACTCTCTGTAGCTCATCTTTAGAACAACAAAGTCGCTCTTGCTAGGGTGACATTCATAGTCTCACCTTCCATCATTTTAGTTTCAACCGGGATTCCTAATGTTGGTGAGAAGTGGTACAAGGCCCAAGACCTAGATGAACACTATTATGAGCATTATATCAAACCCCAGTACATAAACAAGGTGAAGAGATTGTTTCCTTTCAGATTTCTTGAAAACAAGTATGTCCCCATGATGAAAATAACCATGAAATATTTCACTTGTGAGGGAAGATTCTCCAGGCTGTACACATATCACATCAGGCTTCTCATGCATTTTACCAGGGCGAGGATGTTGAACCTCCCTTGTTTCTTATTTAGGAATGTTGAGAAGATGGCTCATTTTGTGCAGAAGAAGCCATACCCTCAGTAGATGAGCAGTCTTTATCATTACTCTCTGATCAAGATCATTGGATTCATAGTAGTGAGGACATGCACCCTAGCAAGTTTCAGAGGTTTTGGGGCAGAACTGGTTCACCAAAAGGTCAAAAAACACCATAAAAATGACCTTTCTGCCACTTTTTGGATACACAGAAGAAGTTTTGGGAGAATCAAATTTTGAGTGGTCAAATGAGCTCCAAATGCAGAAATTCTAGGTGTCATGGAAAGTAGATTTTAAGAACTTTCCAATTAGCTATCATGGGCTCAAATTGGATGCCGGGAAGATCTCCAAAAGGGACCTGAAAGTGGAGCTGCACGTTGGGCAATTTTTCTCAGGATGATCATTTTCTGAATTTTTGACTGTTTTTCATGGATTCTCTCTCATGGTGGATAATTTACCTATGTAATTTATGTCATGGCTTGTAAATATGATGGATAAATAGTAATATAAGGTAGATTCATTACTTTAGGAGTTAGTTTGAGCTCAAATGAATCAGTTTTTCACTTTTAGAGGCAAGTTGTTGAGATGCCTATATTCCTGTTTTCTTGTTTAGTGTTGGTTAGATTAGCTCCTCATCTTGGGGATTCGACCCCTGAGGATGGGAGGAGGTAGAAACAATGTCTAGATCTTCTTCTTCTTCTTCATTGTAAAGGGTTGGACTCAACTGGATGCTCAGACCTTGATTGTACACCTTTTGTAAGCAGTTTGGTAGGAGATTAATAGGAATTGTAGATATTTTTATGGGATCCACGTGGTATGAGTTTTAGTACAATTTCTTCTTATGTGATCATATGTTAATGTGTTTTATGTATTCCATGCATAATTTCAATGCTTCTATTTGAATTTTTTCAAGTTGATAGGCAAAATTCATTATATCAGTGCTCTGCCTTGGGAAACTATTCATCATTTCATGTTTTCTGCAGTCTAGGAAGGATCAATGGTTTTTACATGCCCTTCTTAGCTTCTCACCAGTATAAAACACCTCACCCCATCAAGCCCTAGAGTGCTAAAGCCTATGCTTACCTTCCCCCATTGAACACCATGCAATTCTGACCTAGTTTCCTAGACCTAAACTCTCAAGCTCCTCCTGATCTGTCAAAACCACTTCAAAATCCAATGAAAACTTTTGTGCTACTATACCTAGCCTAATATCCTTTACCCGATCCAGTCATTTTGGCTGAGATCCTTATGAAGAGAGCCCTCTCCCGACCTAATAGGGCTAGCTACTTTGCTAAGTGTGGTTTGTGGTTACCTTGGCTTGCCTCCTTTCAACCTGAGGTTCAATCCAGGTGATAACAAACTGCACGCATGAGCCTTTCTCCATGAGGTTAAAACTGAAAATTTCCAGTTCTGTGCCTAGGGTTATGAGGTCAGTGCCAATTTTTTTAGGGCTAGCCTACACGCCACTGCCCAAAACAACCCAAAACTATCCAAATTTCAGTCCAAGATGCTAAAAAGTCTATTCAAACAATACTAAAGCTAGTTCTTGCCCAAAATTTTCTAGTCACATGATAAAATTTTTGTCAAACATATAGTAAACATAATAGCTATAGGTCATGAATGAATATTTCATCATGATCTTCTTAACTTCATAAAAAAATCATCAAGAAGGCTTAATGCTCTCTCAAGCCAGCTATAACAACACTAGTTAGCTCATGCATTTATTAACCATTCAATAACTTATCAAATCATGAATAAATCCATAGCAAGAGAACATCATTCAACCATGCCTATAACCAACATATAACTAGAATAAATCCATGAAAAACCAACCATAAAATCAACACAATAAATATAATATGTGCTCATTGATCACAATAGGAAAATAACTCATATTAATCATATGCAACAGCCAACCAAGCTAGGGACTTCGATGTACCACCCGACCATTGATTGGTCTGAACCAAATCTCTCTTTCATCCAATCACCCCCATGCCATATTCCAAGCATGAATGTGGGATCATATGGGTTAAACCGAAATAGAACCAACCAGGGCTTCCAGAGGCCAAACCACCTCAACACTCAACCACAGTGATTTCACGTAAACTGGTCCATAAAGCACTAATACCAAAACATGCTTGGATTCCTTTAACTTTCTTCACCAACTCCAGAGAAATTTCCCTATCTCCACCCATCCATGAAGAGTTCCAGGAGAAATCCCATATCCACCCTTGGCCCTTGGAAATTTTCCAGATACCACCTCAATGAGGATCCAAGTCTACTAGTCATCCAAAGCTTAATCAAAATAGAGAACCCACTACATCATGGCTATCTAGGAAATGGAAAGGCATGGATAAAACCACTATCAATCTAGACAAATCCCATGCCATTAACAACAAAGTAACCAAACAATCAAATGCATGTACCATGCATGCAATTTCAGCAAGGAAATCACACATGCAACCTGTTACCTACAATGTACTCCTGTTGTAGTTGTTGATCCAACCTTATTTTTTGCTGCCCACAAATTATTTGCTTGATTTCTTGCTTCTCTCCAAGTCCAACTTATTCTAGGATGCTCCAAGAATGCTCTAAGTGTGTAAGAGTGGAAGAAGAGAGCTAGAATGATCAAGAGTTGAGCCAAAAATGGTCAAAAGTTGTTAATTAATTTTCTGATGCCTTTTTATCATTGATGTCTCATGTCTCTTCCTTTCCTTTTTCTTTTTTCTTTCCATTTCTTTCATTTTCTCTCTAATTTCCTTTGCATGTGTATTTGTGTCTCTTCCCCTTCGTTTTCTCCTATTTTCTTTTATTTCCTTATTTAAATGCCATGTATTGCCTCTTTTCCTTTGCCAATTTCCATAGTCATTAATAAACCACAAATGGTGCCCACTATAACTTTTTCCCACCATTTAGCTTGGAATACGTGTCCCATGACGTTGGTCTAATTTATTTACATGGAAAATCAACTAGGGGTTGTTACAAACCCCTTCCCTTGGGGGAACATCGTCCTTGGTGTTCTATGACACTTATAACCAATGAAACATACTGCTTAAGGAGCTTTATAACACAACTCAATGCAATATTTACAATATACCAAAATTCTGAAAACATGACCACCATATTGCTTTTTGGAGCTTTATATCACAACTCGTTGTAGTATTTACAACATATTGCTTGTTGGAGCTTTATAGCACAGCTCATTGTAATATTTACAACACACACACACACACACACACACACACATAACAAAAACACATGTACCAAACACATTTTCTCAACCAAAAAATAAAGAAGGATACAATGCCCACATATGATCAACCATCTCCAATGTAGCTTCATCGAGCCCAAAATGCTTCCACTACACTCTAAATTGCTCTATTGCTCGGTTCCAAAGCATGAGATATTTTTACTGCAGAATGCAACGTGGCTCTGGCTGGAGTTCTCCCTCTGGTTCCACTTGCAATACGTACCAATCAACCACATAATCAACATCCTGGATATATCTCTTAAGCAATGAAACATGGGAAAAATCATGGACTTTCACTGTTGGCGAAAATGCAAGTCTGTATGCCACTAGTCCAATCCTCTCAAGGATCTCAAAAGGCCCATAGTACAAAGGTGCCAACTTGGCCCATGACCCAATCCTCAAGGAGCTCCTCTTGGGCTTGATGCAGAAGTACACATGCTCCCCAGTCTAAAACTCCTTGAATTCCCTATGTTGATCCACATAACTCTTCTACCTATCACGTGTTGGCTTTAAATTCCTCTTAATAACATGAATTTAGTGCTCCATCTCAACCAACATATCTGGTCCAATCAACACCCTATTCACTGGATCACTCCAACTGATGGGAGTATTACAAATCTGACCATAGAGAACCTCAAATGGGCTCATCTTTAAGGATTCATGATACTCATTGTTATATGCGAACTCTACCAGTGGAAGATATTCCTCCCACTTCCTCTCCTCATGCATGACGTACATCCTCAACATATCCTCAAGGATCCTATTAAGCCTCACTATCTATCCATTTGTCTGTGGATGATAAGTTGTGCTAAAGGCTAACTTTGTCCCCAAGCCTGCAAACAACTCCTTCTAAAACTTGGAAGTGAATTTGGCATCTCTATCTAATACAATCTTCTTGGGAACTATATGCAATCTCACTATCTACTCGATGAAGATATGAGCTACCTCACTAGATAAATTTGTAGACTTTACTCCAATGAAGCGAGTACCTTGCACAACCTCATCCTTGTAACAACCACGGTTAAAAATCCATGTAATAAAGTTAATAAAGGAAAAATAAGACCAAGGTCATGGGACATGTATTCCAAGCTTAATGTTGGGCCAAAACATACTGATGGGGATCACTTGTGATTAATTAATGGCTATGGAAATTCTAAAAGGCAATGTTAAAGGAAAAGTGGCATTAATTGGCATTTTATTTATCAAAATAATGGAAAGTAGGAGAAAAGGAAGGTGAAGGGTCACAGGTTGCATGTGAGGAGGAAATTGAAGGAAAATAGATTAAAATGAAGAAAATAGAGGCCTTAATGATAAAAAGGAGCTCTCTCTCTATTCTCTCTCTCTCATACTCTTGCACACTTATAGTTTTCTTAGAGCACCATTGGAGCTTTGTGGGACACCTTGGATTTGGATAAATAAGGAAAAGGAAAAGGAAAAGCAAGAAAGTGCATAGGATAGCGGGATCAACAACTACAACAGGTTTGCTTTGCAAGTACCAAGTTGCATTTATGATTCCCTTGGTAGTTTTGGCATGCATGGCATATGCATGTGGTTGTTTGCGTATGATCTATCATTGACATGGAGGATTGCCTAGATTGATCGTGGTTTTTCATAGCCTTTCCATTTCCTAGATAGCCATGGTGTTGTGGGTTTTCCATTTGTTTTCTGTTTGGTGCTAATGTTCCTTATGGATGTGGGTTGAGTGATTAGTTCTTGGAGCCTTGGTTAGACAAATGCTCTAGAAGCCCTGGAACAACTTGGGTTGATTTACTAGTCCTGGAAGCCTTGGTTGAAAAAATTCTCTGGATCCCTTGGTGGGTTGAGTTAATAGTCCTCGAGCCTTGGATGGACAAACACTCTAGAGCCCTGTGACAATTATGGGTTGAGTTACTAGTCTTGGAGCCAGTTGGAACAAATGCTCTGGAGCCTGAACAACTTGGGTGGAGACCAATATGGTGATGGTTAGTGATGTCTAACCGTGAGGTGGAATCATTGGTTGAAGGTTGAGGCATTTGGCCTCTCGAAGGCATGGTTTGGTTTTGACTAGTTTATTGCATGAGAACCCATTCATGCTTAGGATATAGCGCGGGGGTGCTTGGCTGAAAGATAGAATTGGTTAGCCCAATCTACGGTCAGATGGTACATGGAAGTCCCTGACTTGCTTTTATTTGCATACATTAATAAGATATATTTTCCTCTTGTATTCATGATTATTTATACTTGTTATTATGTGGTCTTGATGACTGTTCTATTACTGTTATTATTTTGATTATATGATGGCTATGAGCATGGTTTTATGACAGACTTTAGTTATGGATCTCATCATGTTTTGGTTAGTAATTGAATCGTTAATGAATGCATGACCCAATAGATGATATTGCAACTATTGTGAGAGGGCATTAGACCTTCTTGGCGATTCTCAAATAAGTATGAGACCCCTATGTTCAGATGTGAAATTATGACCTATACATTACATGTTTATGATGTGTTTAACGGAATCTATATCATGGTTGGGATGGGTCAGGTTAAGTCCTTGATTTAGTTTTGAATTAAATGCTTTGTCTCTGTGTTATTTATCATTTCTGAGAGTTTCATTAAGTTTAGGGCAGCGGCTTGGACCCTATCCCTCAAACCGTGGCTAAGATCTAAGGGTCACTGGCATAGAATTGAGTAAACTAGTCTACAATTACAGGGAAGCAAGCTTATGGGAGTGGCTGAGAGCCCAGGTTAGTGGATAAGCAAGTTAACTCAGGGGTTGAGCACTTGGAGTGTTTGGTTAGCTCTTAGGGGTCTTGTAGCTCCTGAGGAAGGTCATTTTGGTTTTGGTTCGTCGATTCCACTTCCTTAACTGTACCTAGGAGGTTGAGTCATATCATATTAACTCTTCATCACATATTTACCCTAGTGGACTGATAAGATTGGGTAAGTGTGGGAGGAGGGTGTTATAGAGTGGTATGAGAGATCCTAGGTTCAACACTTGGAGTGGATGGGTGGAATGTGTTTGTCATGCATGCATGAAGGTTGTACATGTGCTTGATGTGTATGCATGGTGGTGGTCATTGTTGTAGTTGCGTCGTTATGCACAAGTTGATGATGTTGTTGCTGGGGTATATTTGTCATGAATGCATGTTAGTTGCATATGTGTTCATTGTGCTTGTGGTCTATGTGTGTGTTAGGTATGCATGTTGATGGTCATTGTTGTAGTTGTCTCATCATGTATAGGTTGATGTTGAGATGATGAATATGTTGATTTCATTGTATAATATGTATGTTATGCTAATCTAGATTGATATTGCATACGAGCTAGCCTCGCCTAAACTTCACTAAGGTACATTTGATTATGTTTATATTTTGTTTTAGTTGACATGGTATAATTGCATGAAGAAGATCAAAGATGACAAGCAAAATGATGGACTACAGTTCATGTGATTCTCCCTACAGATCAAATGAGCAACATGGTGATGAGTATTCCCCTTACATAGCAGACACCTTGAGAATTTCAAAGGCAGAGATAAGAAGTTGCAAAGAAGGTAATGATAGGATAATTCAGTCATAAGAGAGACTTTCCAAGGCATACAAGAAATAAGAAGAGGTCAATGCAATGATTCTTTAGAGTCTGTTAGAATTGCAGAGACATGGACCGCTTAGGATCAGTCATGGATAGGAGGACAAGGCTAATCTAGCATATTGTAGTAGGTCTCATGGTGGGCACACGTTAGATAGAGATGACACCATCAGAGATGGTAGGTTCTTGGATACACTTGATAGATGGGGCAGTGGACATGGGATTTACTCTAGTTCTGGTTCATACAGGTATCATGGTCATCATCACTATCATTCTTACAAGAGGAGTGACAGGGGATATTTTTCAAATGAGTTCAAGAAAGAAAATCCACCTACATTTTATGGAGAAATGAAGAATTCATAGGATGCCAAAGTGTTGTTGCTTGGGATGAATAGGTTCAAATTGCATGATTACTCAGAGAACATGAAGGCCATAATAGCTATGTTCAATCTTAAAGGTAAATCAAACATTTGGTGGGAATATGTAAACAATATCAGAGGCATTCAGGAAGAGGAGTTGACTTGGAGTGAGTTTGAAAGACTTTTCAAGAAGAATTATTTATCTAAGAGATACTATGATGATAGAGCAAAGGAATTCTATGAGCTAAAGATGGGATCTATGACCAAGGAGGAGTATACTATCAAATTCTTGGAGTTGTTGAGGTATGTGCCTTATATTAAGGAGGAGGAAGCGAAGATTCAAAGATCCATCAGTGGGATGCTGGTAGCATTCAAAGACATGATTGAGTTTGATGAGCCTGGATCATTGGAGGAAACCATAGAAAAGTTAAAGCATTGTTATGAGCAATCAAAGTGCAGGTCTGAGACTAAGTAGGATTGGAAAGGTAATGAGAAGAATAGGGGGAAATAGGATAAGAAGTGAATAAGACCACATGACATAGGTAACAAAGAGAATGCACCACCACATAAGAAGTTCAATGCATATGACAAAGGACAGGGGTTTCAGTTTGAGGATCAGAACAAGGGTGATGGCAGGAATACTTTACAACGTTGGACTTATGGTGGAGAGCACTGTAGGAGATATTGTCCACAACATCAGGGTGGCAGACCGTAGATCTATAGTGGTTAGGAGGCACAAGTAGTGTGGGATGTTGGACAAAGTATTCCTTAGATATATGCAGCATTGGATAATAGGCATGCAGATCACCATACATCTATTATCGAGATGGACGATAAGCTTTGTGATCAAGTTTTTTCTATTTTGATTAACCCTGGATCTAATTATACTTATGTTAGAACTGACCTTGTGGATAAGTTTGGTTTGAATAAAGGAGCGCATGCAGAGCCTTGGTTAGTACAATTGGCTACAAGTACTAAGAAAAGAGTTCATCACTCGGTAAGAGCTTGTGCATTTGCGTTGAACGGTATGCCTACATCAACACATTTGAATGTGCTCCCATTTGGATCATACAATATGTTGTTGGGTATGGATTGGTTGTGTTAGTGTCAGTCAGTTCAACCTTTCACCAATGATCAAATATGCTCTTACAAGGTGTTGTTAGGGTGTCAAGTCAAATTTTGTCATTTCAGTGAATCTTCAAATAAAAATTTGGTCACTAATTGTTGTGTCTAGGTCACTGCTGCTCCCTTCAATTACTCATGGTCTTCATCACTCATCATGGTCATTGTCTTCTTCGAGGTATCATGTCTTCATTTAAATGTCTTGGGTCATGAAATGGTTAAATTCCTCATTTTAGGTCATGGTCTAGGGTTTCACTCCATGTGTCATCATGATACCATATGTCAAAACAAAAACATGTCCATCATGTGATTCATTGGGAAAAGGAAGTTAACAGCTTAGGGAAAGCAAAATAAAGGTAAAGGTAATTCTTTATTTCAAATAAGACAATGCTCCAATACACTACCTCGTCTCAACATTTCTCGTAGGGACAATTTTACTTCAAAATATGTTTATGATCAAATGGAGAAGAATTTTACAAAAGTGAAAGAGGGTTTTGCCAATTATAGTCCTTCAGTTTATGAACAAGTATTATGATTTGAGAGAAATTCCCAAACTACACTTGCAACGGGAGAGTTGTTACACTTCTGGACAGCTTGACTTGAAGACAATTTTTCAGAGTTTTCGAGCAGGTGTTGGTAGTGCTTAAGGAATCTATTGTGTAGAAGAAATCCTAAGCATTCCAAAGGTACCTTCAGATCGTGATTTGGATTAATGGAAGGCATCCAAAAGTGATCTGCAAGTTGGAATTTCACTTTTGTCAGAGATACCCCGTGTTTTGGAGTGACCTTGGGAAAATCATTTTTTCTCCTTGTTGGAGTGTCCAAATTATATTCTTGAGGAGTCCATATTGTATTAGACTTCAAGAGCTTTCGAACGAGCTATCAAGTTCACAATTTGGAGCAGTTTAAGGCCTCCAAAAGCAGGTTACAAGTTCGAGCTGCACTTTTGTGAACTGTGCTGCGCTTCTGGAGGTGGCACTGCGCTTCCATGAACTGCACTACGCCTTGGCATTGTGCTTCTACTAATTGCATTGCGCTTGTGATAGAGAAGCTTGAAAATTGCCCAAACTCACACAAATTTTAAATTTGACCTTGCATTCCTACTTTTTTCTCTTCTAAGCTTATTCACAAGTAAGTATCATCATCTTGCTTACCTTTTTCCTTTGGCAAAGTAAATGCAAATGTGGATTTTCTTCATCTAGGGTTTATGTGAAATTTCATGCTGCAAAGCTAGTGAAAATGATAGGTTTTGTTAACTTATGACATTGCAAACTTTAAAATTTGTCATCTCATACCTCTGTACATATATAAATCACCCTATCATTCACTAATCAACTCACTTACCTTCAATTTACCTCACCTTTACACAAACCCTAGCTCATACCTATAATTTTGGACAATTTCCTAGTAGGACTGTTTTTAATTTCTCCTACTCAACTCTCTATCTCATTTCACTCCATTCAAACTTCCTAAGTTTTCTACCACCCCAATCCATCTCCCAAAATTCCCTTATTATCATTTCCCTTCCCTAACTCCCTCATTTCATCATTTCCTTCCTTGAGCAAGAAAATAGTTAGCTTAAAACTAAACAATTGATCATGGAGAAGGAGCAGTCCAAGATGATACAACAAGGAGGAAAAGATAAAGCAGTGATTGAACATGAAAAGCAAGTTGGAAAAAAGAGGCCAAGCACCAAGGGACTCAAAAGGGCATTGAAGGAGGAGAAAGGACATAATCTGCTAGATGAAGACCTAGACTTGGAAGACATAATTGCCTTGGAGATCAATGAAGATAGAGAGTATTGTCTAAGTAAGGTTAATGACCACTTAGAACAACTTCTTGACAAAGCCAACAAGGATAATCATCTATTGAGACACACGACCCATCATTATGAGACCATAAACATGATTTGCAACATCAAGCTCAAGAAGTTGAAAAACAAGCTAAAGGAAACCCTGATTGCTGAAGCATCCATGAGGGATTTACATACTTCATTTTGTAGCTCATGACCAATTTTGAAGGATTTCTGAGCATTTTTGGTTTTTTGAGTGTTTTGGTGCCAAATTCAGAAAATGAGCTAGTCACAGGGCGCTATAATTTTCCTCAGACCTCCAAATGACAAATGGCTTGCATTTTTGGAAAGCTCATGGCCTCCTCTCAAAACTCATTTCGTCAGTTTTCTCAGAGAGGGCTCAAATTTTGAGAAAAAAAGAAAAAGGGGTAAAAAATCATCATTCTACCACTCTTTTTTAGAGGCATTGCGCTTCTGGAGACACCTTGGGAGAATGAGTTTTTGAAGGCCTTCCCATGGGTCATTTTCAAAAAATTCAAGGTGTTATGGAAACTAGAAAGGCAAGGCAGTTCTCTTAGATTTCAATTCAGACTTCAGGAAGGCACCTTAAAGTGGGCTCAAAGTTGGCGCTGCGCTTTTGCAAATTTATGAGTTTTTTTATTTTGAATTTCATTGTGTAATTTCCTAGCTTTCAGTTTGACTTGGTCAAAGTCAAAATCATGATGTAATTGAAGTAGTTTGATGTTAGATGATGTAATCATGAATAAATAGACATGATAGGTTGTTTTTATGGTTAATTAGGCCTCATTAAGGAAGCAAAATTCAAAACAAAGTCTAAGAGAAGAGTTTGTATTTGACCTTCTCATTCTCACATGTTGGTTGAGAGAATCTTAGAAATAGTTCCACCACCTAGGAATTCGACTCCTAAAGGTGGGGAAGTTTTTTAATTGAGTCTATATGTATCATTTCTCATTCAGAGAGAGGGGTTGGACTTTTGTGGAGAGGCTTGGTACTTTATGTTCTCTTACAGATAATACAAGAGCAGTTGTAGCTATATTTCAGGAATACTTGTTCAGTGAGTCTATGGTGTTCTTCTTCTTTCAGATCAACTTCTATTGATGAAATCATCTCCCTTTTCATGCTTTATCTTCTTCTTATGGTTTTCCTTGCAGTTATATACACACGATTCTTAGATTTAAGCTCTGTTTATATGGAAATCATGCTTGTGTTTCTTTTCTTCTAAGGCTAATGAATTCATGATTTTACATGCTCATTATGTTCTCATAAACTCTCAGACCTATACTACATAGACAACACTTTAATTTCACCATAACACACTGATATTTAGCTCCTTTTTATACTTGTCACTGCATACTTGAAGCCTTAACCTAATTACCCGCTCTAATCCCTAGTCCAGCAAACCAAAAACCCTAAATTTACAAATACTCAAACAAGACTTGTATATCTAGCCTAAAACCTATTTCTTTCTAGTTATTCATTGACAAATCCTTAGAGAGATCCCTCTCTAGTTTAGTAGGGCTAGCTACTGAACTGAAATTGGTTCAAGGTTACCTCTTTCGATCTCCTCCTCAGCCTAGGAAATTGTAGGGGATAACATTTTGGTGCCATTTCCAGGGAATGAGTGACATATCTTCCCTAGGAAAGACTGACAAGGATCATATATGATTGTTGATGGTGAAAAGTGATCAGACACAAGAAAGGTTGTGCATATTTCACCTGATGACTCTAGTGTCGAAGAATTCAAACGTTTAGAATTCTCATGGTGATTCCACTATTCAAAAACCAATAGTTTGAAGAACTTCTTGGTGACTTAACTATTTTCAAAATGGATTCAACTGCTCGAAGGTATGCTCCTATCATTCGAGCTCACATTCCTGGTTTTCCAAATCGTATTCCTTGTATAGATTGGCAAACAAGGCTTCCAAAGTTTAAAGGCTAGGATGGAGAAGATGCTAGTTTGCATTTGGTCAAATTTCATTTTCATATTCACAGATTAAAGACTCCTGAAGATTGTCTGATGAAGATCTTCATGGATAGCCTAGAGGACATAGAGAGGAGATGGTATGAGAGTCTACCATATGCTATTATATATTCTCTAAAGGATTTTCATTCAGTTTTCTTTCAACATTATCAAAGCTGCAATTTTTCCTTATCAATGATGGATAACTGTGGTGAGATTTCTGAAAATTTCATTAAATTTCTTGAAAATTCGTATGGGAATGAAGAATGTATGGAAGAAAATATATTAGAAGCCCTTTATAATTTTTCCTCCCAGCAAGAATTAGTAGTTTCCTCCTTGGATGAAAGAGACCGGGATCAAAATAGAGAAAGGCCTATTCCTGATATTGAAAATCAAAATCACCAAGCCAATGTTGATTTCTATAAAACTCAATGTTCTCCTGTATCTGAAGATGAAATAGATCAGCGCTTGAAAAACCATGTTACAACTCAAGTTAAGGCAGGTTTGCAGTACTCACACAATAAAGAATGTGTAAGTGAAATATCTTCCATTATTGAAAATGAAAATCTGGGTTTAAATGATGACAATCATGAGATTGATGAAACTATACAGGAAGTTGTTGTGAGTAAGCCAATTTGTGATGTAGATTTCCTGCAAGAGATCAACTAATAGGGGTCATTTTATTTCATGAAGAGGAGAGGGCTGACATGTTTAATAATCTTGAAGAATGTGTTATGCTCAAAGATGATTTAAACTATGAATTGGAAGAATATGAGTCTAAGATAGATAGTATGCCAGAGATAGAATCAAAATTGCTGATGCTTGAAGAATTTGCAGCCAACATTCACATAGCAGAAAGTCATACTTCCCTATGCCTTCCTATGGATCAACAATCAAGTATCCTTTCAGATCAAAATGAAAGGAGTACTTGTATCTTTGGTGGATTTCAAGACAAGGTAACGTCTCAAATTTTTAAGGATCCTTACATTGATTTGTTCCATCCACCCGAGAAGATGATTTTTCTTGTATTTATGGATCATGAGCACATGTTCAGCGGACACTTGGAGTGGCCTTCTCAAGGAAAGTATGAGCATGATTCAAATGATTATCCATTTGCTAGATTGGTTACACTGGAGGGATGATTACACATGATTGTATATACATCTTCAGCAGGTTAGAAATTATCATTAGGATTTGATGCTCGAGGTGAAGGCCCTAAGATATTGATGGTCTGCTGCCATAAGTAATTTTATTTAATATGTTTTTTTTATTATCAAGTCAGTCAGTTAGTTAGTCAATTTTTTGTTTGAGTTTAGTCTTTCCATTTTGACTCCATGCCCAATGAACAAGGATACTAGGTCTACGGTGTTCTTGACACCTCCAAGGCGCTGCCATCCCCAGCTGGAGCCAATGTTAGTGTCAGTCAATTCAGCTTGTCACCAGTGATCAAATATTCTCTTACAAGGTGTTGTTAGGGTGTCAAGTCAAATTTTTGTCATTTTAGTGAGTCTTCAAATAAAAATTTTGGTCACCAATTGTTGTGTCTAGGCCACCACTGCTCCCTTCACTTACTCATGGTCTTCATCACTCATCATGGTCAGTGTCTTATTTGAGGTATCATATCTTCATTTAAGTGTCTTGGGTCATGAAATCGTTAAATCCCTCATTTTAGGTCACGGTTTAAGGTTTCACTCCATGTGTCATCATGATACCATATGTCAAAACAAAAACATGTCCATCATGTGATTCATTGGGTAAAGGGAGTTAATAGCTTAGGGAAAGAAAAATAAAGGTAATGGTAATGCTTTATTTCAAATAAGGCAATGCACTAGTACACTACCTCGTCTCAACATTTCTCATTGGGACAATTTTACTTAAAGATATGTTTATGATCAAATGGAGAATAATTTTACAAAAATGAAAGAGGTTTTTGTCAATTATAGTCCAAGGAACAAAAACCTCCTTCAGTTTATGCATAATTATTATTATTTGAGAGAAATTCCCAAACTACACTTGCAACGGGAGAGTTGTTACACTTCTAGACAACTTGACTTCAAGACAGTTTTTTTAGAGATTTGGAGCAGGTGTTGGCAGTGCTTAAGGACTCTATTGTGTAGCAGGCATCCTAATATTTCCAATGGTACCTTTAGATCATGATTTGGATTAGTGGAAGGCATCCAAAAGGGATCTTTAATTTGGTGCTATGCTTTTGTCAGAGATACCTTGCATTTTGGAGTGACCTTGGGAAAATCAATTTTCTCCCCGCTATAGTGTCCAAATTACATTTTGGAGGAGTCCATATTGTAGAAGACTTCAAGAGCTTTATAACGAGATATTAAGTTCACAATTTGGAGTAGTTTAAGGGCCCCAAAAGCGAGTTACAAGTTGGCGTTGCGATTTTGTGAACTGCGCTACGCTTTTGGAGGTGGCACTGCTCTTCTATGAACTGTGTTGCGCTTTGGCGCTGTGCTTTTTCTAACTGCGCTGCACTTATGACAGAGTAGCTATAAAATTGCCCAAACTCACCCAAATCTTAAATTTGAGCTTGCATTTCTACTTTTGATCTTCTAATCTTATTCACAAGTAAGTATCATCATCTTGCTCACCTTTTTCCTCTCGCAAAGTAAATGCAAATATGAATTTTGTTCATCTAGGGTTTATGTGACATTTCATGTTGCAAAGCTAGTGAAAATGATAGGTTTTGTTAACTTATGACATTGAAAACTTTAAAATTTGTCATCTCATACCTCTGTACATATATAAATCACCCTATCATTCACTAATCAACTCACCTACCCTCAATTTACCTCACCTTTACACAAACCTTAGCTCATACCTATCATTTTGGACAATTTCATAGTAGGAATGTTTTTAAATTCTCCTACTCATCTCTCTCTCTCATTTCACTCCTTTCAAACTTCCTAAGTTTTCTACCACCCCAATCCATCTCCCAAAATTCCCTTACCATCATCTCCCTTCCCTAACTACCTCATTTCATCATTTCCTTCCTTGAGCAAGAAAATAGTCAGCTAAGACTAAACAACTGATCATGGAGAAGGAGCAGTCCAAGATGCTACAACAAGGAGGCAAAGGTAAAGAATTGATTGAACATGATGAACATGAAAAGAAAGTTGGAAAAAAGAGGCCAAGGACCAAGGCACTCAAAAGGGCATTGAAGGAGGAGAAAGGACATAATCTGCTAGATGAAGACCTAGACATGGAAGACGAAATTTCCTTAGAGATCAATGAAGATAGAGAGTATTGGCTAAGTAAGGTAAATGACCACTTAGAACAAATTCTTGACAAAGCCAACAAGGATAATCATCTATTCAGTCACATGGCCCGCCATTATGAGACTAGAAACATGATTTGCAACATCATGCTCAAGTAGTTGAAAAACAAGCTAAAGGAAACCCTAAAGGAAAAAAATGAGAGGTATAAATTGGAGATGCTCGCTGAAGCATCCATGAGGGCTTGACATACTTCATTTTGCAGCTCACGACCATTTTTGAAGGATTTCTGAGCATTTTTAGTTTTTTGAGTGTTTTGGTGCCAAATTCAGAAAATGAGCTAGTCACAGAAGCACAATGCCTTGGCGCTGCACTTTTTCCTTAGACCTCCAAATGACAAATGACTTGCATTTTTGGAAATATCACAACCTCCTCTCAAAACCCATTTCATCATTTTTCTCAGAGAGGGCATAAAGTTTGAGAAAAAGGAGAAAAAGGGGTAAAACAAATCATCATTCTGTCCTCTTTTTGACACGCGATTTGCTTCTGGAGACACCTTGGGAGAATGAGTTTTTGAAGGCATTCCCATGGGGTCATTTTCAAAAATTCAAGGTGTTTGGGAAACTAGACAGGCAAGGCTAGTTGACCATTCTCTTAGATTTCAAATTGGACTTCAGGAAGGCACCTTAAAGTGGGCTCAAAGTTGGCCCTGTGCTTTTGCAAATTTATGAGTTTTTTATTTTGAATTTCACTGTGTAATTTCCTAGTTTTCAGTTTGACTTGGTCAAAGTCAAAATTCATGATGTAATTGAAGTAGTTCAAGGTTAGATGATGTGATCATCAATAAATATACATGATAGGTTGTTTTTATGGTTAATTAGGCCTCATTAAGGAAGCAAAATTCAAAACAAAGTCTAAGAGAAGAGTTTGTATTTGACCTTCTCACTCTCACCTGTTGGTTGAGAGAATCTTGGAAACAGTTCCACCACCTAGGAATTCGACTCCTGAAGGTGGGGAAGTTATTTAATTGAGTATATGTATCCATTCTCATTCAGAGATAGGGGTTGGATTTTTAGGGAGAGGCTTGGTACCTTATGTTCTCTTACAACTAATACAAGAGCAGTTGCAACTATATTTCAAAAATACTTGTTCAGTGAGTCTATGGTGTTGTTTTTCTTTCAGATCAGCTTATATTGATGAAATCATATCCCTTTTCATGCTTTATCTTCTTCTTATGGTTTTCCTTGTAGTTATATAGACAATATTCTTAGATTTAAGCTCTGTTTATATGAAAATCATGCTTGTGTTTCTTTTCTTCTAAGACTAATGAATTCACGATTTTACATGCTTATTATGTTCTCTTAAACTCTCAGACCTATACTACATTGACAACACTTTAAGTTCACCATAACACAATGATATCTAGCTCCTTTTTATAATTGTCACTGCATACTTGAAGCCTTAACCTAATTACCTGCTCTAATCCCTAGTCCAGCAAACCAAAAACCCTAAATTTACAAATACTCAAACAAGACTTGTATATCTAGCCTAAAACCTATTTCTTTCCAGCTATTCATTGATAAATCCTTAGAGAGATCCTTCTATGGTTTACTAGGGCTAGCTAATGAACTGAACGTGGTTCGAGGTTACCTCTTTCGATATCCTCAGCCTAGGAAATTGTAAGGGATAACAGGTTGTAACTTTACAAGACTAAGGTGGTTTTTTATGAAAAGGAAATTGAGTGCTTGGATGACAATGGAGAACAAGAAATATTGTAGGATAAGAAGAATGCAACATCAGTTAGGATTGTTACAACTATGCATGCCAAGATTAGTCGCAGGAAATGATGTGTATTGTTTGCAGTGCATATTTATAGTGACAAAGGTAATGAAGTCGAGGATGCGGATGTCCTTAATAAGTATCCGGTTTTGCAGTAGTTTCAGGATGTATTCCTAGTAGGCATTTCATAGTTTTAGTCTCAATGGGAAGTGCACTTTTCTATTGATTTGGTACCAAGGGAAACACCAACATGAAAGGCGCGATACAAGATGAGCACACCAAAGTTAGTGGAATTGCAATTGCATTTGAAGGAAATGCTTGACAAGGGGTACATTAGGCCAAGTGTGTCACCTTGGGGTGCACCAATATTGTTTGTGAAGAAGAATGATGCCACTCTGAGGTTGTGTATTGATTACAGGTAGATGAACAAGGTGACGATCAAGAACAGGTATCCATTGCCAAGGATCGATGATTTGTTTGATAAATTGAAGGGAGAAATGATGTTATTTAAGATTGATTTGAGATCAAGTTACCATTAGGTACACATTAAAGAAGAGGACATCTATAAGACTACTTTTCAACAGGTATGGGGATTACAAGTTTGTTGTAGTTCCTTTTGGTTTTACTAATGCTCCAATTACTTTCATGCACTTGATGAATAATGTATTTCATCATTATCTAGACAAGTTTGTGATTGTTTTCATTGATGACATATTTATATATTCTAAGAATGAGGAAGAAAATGCCAAACACTTAGCAATTGTATTGAGATTTCTAAGTGATCCAAGAGGATCTAGGAGGATTGATCCAGATGGATCTCTCTAAAGTACGAGTGGCATGGTAGAAAGGCTCAAAAATCAAAGTGGTAGATTCTGGATGAAATCAACATCAAATCGAAGTGCTTGTTTCCCTGATTCCAACGGTGCAAAAGATGCTAAAATCCAAGTTCATATGCAGAAGTTAGAGAAAGTCAAAGATCAAGTTTGACTTGTCCAAATGGCAGGAGGAGATGACATGGAAAAGGTCTTAGCGAATGAGGGAGTGCCACGTGGTAGGTTTCCACTGGGTCCCGTGTATTACATATCAACAAAGAACATAAGAGCGACTTAAGGAAACTTGGCCCTAGCCTAGCTGTGATGCAATAAATCGCATATCGCAGTTGCATAAAGGAACAAGTGTTAAGAATCAGCCCCTAGCATTGCCGGTTGTGATTGCGATATTGCATATCGCAGATTTGGGGAGACAAGTGTTAAGAATTGGCCCCGGTGAAGATAGGTTATGATGCGATCAAATTGCAATCACACATCACAATTGGTTAAGAATTAGCCCTTGACAAAGCCTGGTTGCAATGTGATTTATTGCATCTCGCAATCGCAGAAACAGGGTGGTGTTTGAAGTGGTCTAGAAGTAATCGCCAATTATGATTCCACGATAGGATTGCCTGGATGTGATATTTTTATACAATGTAATTTATAATCCTCGTGGGTCCATATATCGCAGAATGTAGGGTTGGACTTTGATGCGTCGATGGTTTAAGGCCGATTGCGATTGTGATGGGAATTCTTGGACGCGATATTTTATATACTGCGGTTCATAATTGTTGATAGGTCCATCCTTATTATCATTTTCTCATCACCTAATGTAATAGGCACACCTTTATCTACTTGTACTTCTCTCTTTTCATGCCACTTAATAAAATAAGGCCTCCCCACTATAGAGCAGGGCCCGGAGATGTAGTCCAAATTGGACGAACTTCATAATCAAATCTCAATGTCTTCATCTCATGTGTGATTATGTCTCTTTTGTCTTGATTTTTCATGCTTATGTTTTTATATTTTTTAAGCACTGTAACTCATGTCAATTTCAATGCATCTATAAGCGAAAAAAATCCTAGATCAAGTGGTATCAGAGCAGGGCTTAAGTGATGCAAATTGCATGAGTGTGCTAACCAGAGATAGGCTTCAGAGGACGAGTATCTTAAAAAGGAGACATGGAGAGTATTGAGGCTAATGGGGGAGATATATGATACAATTGATGTTAGAGTGTGCATGAATGATTAAGTGTGCAGCCATGGAGCACGACAAGGGAATGCGTGAGACTTTCCTGCATATGTCCAAGATGGTGGATATTATGTATACAACATATGAGAAGCACAAAGATGAGGAGACTTAGATATTGGAGAGCGATATATCATTTACCTCTTCTAGTTCTTTTCAATCATTGACTTCCTCAAATGGAGAGATTAATCAGAGGCTTTAGGAGGATAATGTGGAATTAAAAAGGCTCCTACAACAAGAAAAATAGGAGAAACAACGAATGCTACAACAGTTGCAAGCAAAGGAGGAAGCCTTGGAAAAGTTGCAATGTTATCCATGTGAGATAAATTCTTCCACGTTGAAAATTATTCCTGATGTTGAATTTGCTGCTTTTGAAATTCATATGACAAGAATAGGTTATAAATTGTTGAAGAGAATGGGGTATGAAGGAAAAGGCTTGGGAATTAATGGCCAAGGCATTGTCAATCCCATCAAAGTAGAAGACTTACCCTATCGAACAAGACTTGGGTATGTCAGGAGGGAAGCTCAGAAATGCTCTATTATAGCCAATGAACCATCAATGACAAATGATGAGAAGCCCTCATCAGACTTTTCCAAATCGACGGTGGAGGTAAAAGATGTCGAAATCCCTTCAGTTTCATCTTCACATAGTTTAATTACTATTGGAAATGTGGAGATACCAATTTCAGGGACAAATATGAGACTCCTTACTAGGACGAGGTATAAGGAAGAAGAACTTAGTGTTAAAATCCAAGGGATAACTCAACCATTGGAGGTTGAGAAAAGACCTCGATTCACAAGGTTGGGGTGCATTGAAGGACAATGCTCAAAGATGTCAGAAGCTTCCAAAACATTGTTAATACTGTCAAGGAAAGAGGATGATGGGGACACATCACCATCAACCTATGGTAGCATGCATAATAGAGATAGAGTTGAGGTAATCTCTTGTTCCCATGATCATACTAGAGACCGATAGAAAAGGTATAACCAGTCTCAGTATTTTAATGTTCATTTTGATTACAATTGTATTGTTAATAATGGACATAGATCATTGGTGAGCCCCAGTATTGTAGAAACAATGCTACAACTCCTGGGGCTTCCTGTCTCTTAATTTTATCAACCCGGTAGTTCGTACAAACTTGGAAGCGGCGGTGCTATATGCACAAGTACTAGCTCTTGTCGCAGCTGTCACTTGGTCAGCTGGAACAAGTCCGCTAGGGCTCAAGCCAACTTCTATAGGCTCACAGAAGAAGCTTTATCAATGATGGATGAAATCTAGCTCAAAGGAGACTAATCTACTTGACAAAAATGAACTGAAAGCAAATCAAAGCATGTAAGCCTAGGAAACCCTAATTTGACTAGTCTAACTTCTATAACGCAAAGAATGTAAATGAAACTTCTACCAATGCTGCTACTACCTCTAATAAGTGAAAATGCATGGATCTAAACTACTTGCATCATAAAAGACCTGTTTTTGTACTTTTTCATTAAGTGGGTGGAATGATTGTGATTTTGTGCTTATCAGGGTTTGGTTGTGCAGATGGGATGGAGAAGGAAGGAAAACGTGGGACAGGTTGGGGAGGCTAGGGGAGGTCCCTAGGGATCCTTAGCATCCATCCACAGAGGTTCCTCACATTCAGAAGCTCAGCAACCGAGTGAGTGGCCTCCTACAGGATGTCTGCAGGGGATCCTACAGGATACTCAGAGGTTTCTACAGGATAGTCTTGTAAGTCTTCTATAGGATGTTTTGTGCAATTCTACAGGATGATTGGCCGTGGAGGTTTTGGGAGATGATGGAGGAGTGATGGAATGGTAGGAAGAGATATGTGAGGTAGGGATAAGGCTGGTGATGGCTCAGAAGTGGAGGAATGAGATGGGAAGTGGGTGTAGGGAGTATGTTGAAGGTAAAGGGTTAAGTCAATGGAAGGTTGGGAAATGAAGTTATGTGAGGAGTGGGAGACGGAACGAAGGGAATGTCGAGGAGATATGCTTGAATGCATGATCAAGATGGAAGAGATGGTAATGGAACGAGAAAGAGGAGTGTAAATGAAACAAATGATTATGACTGTCACCAAACCGAAAATGAATCAACCTAAATTACTTATGCCATGAATTCAAATAGCAGATTTTATTATGAGAATGCAGCAAAGACACATAAATATAAACAAGGGAGGTACTGGGCGCTTGAGATGGGCCCAACCCCAAGAACTACAGCCTCCC
>APFE030851637.1:2647-30825 GCA_000404065.3 Pinus taeda | reverse complement strand
ATTATTAACCCTAATATTAGTATTAATAAAAATAAAAATGGCACATGGTATTGACCCATGGTATTCACCTGGAATGTAGCCTATTTAAATGGGGGAATTAAACCAACATTGATCCATCTTTACTCTGGATCTACTAACCCTCGAGAGATATCAAATATATACATATTACATTATTGATAAAATCGCCTTTTATTTTTCCTATATACCATGGAGATTCACCCATTTATTATACTTATAAATTTAGGGTGGGTTCTTAAAATTTTCCCTGATTCCTCTTGTTTGATATGACAAGTGCTAGCACGTACTTCTGCTCCCTGTACCGTCAAGTATATATTGGGATACCAAAATAGGCTTATATCCTTTATCCATAGGAAGCCGTGTCTACTGCCCTATCGGTCACACTAGACTGAACATAGCATTTGGGAAGATTGACTGCCGTACGTAAGTCCTTGGTAATTTCTCTTTAATTTATCACCAAGGTGTATATTGCAGTTTTGTGATTGGTTTGGTAATCCCTTTGTCTAGATTTCCAGAGTAGTCACTTTCGTTCCTTTTCAACTCCTTAAAATAAAAGGTCCATCTAAGAACTTGTCACTTCAGGCTCATTAAAAATCAATGGGGACTAGAGTCATCTTTAACTTTTTCTCGAAACTTAAAAATTGAAAAAGCAAAGTTGTGTCAAAGCGTCATTAAAATTTATTAAATTCGGAATAACATCCATGTTCCTTCGTTGATCTTAGGTTGAGATAATGGAGTCTACTAATAAAGGAATCCCTTTTGAGGGGAATCCTAGTCCTTTCTCCTCTTGGGGAGATATTGGTGCTCCATATATGGCCACATTGTCCCTTCCAAGAATCACAATTGGCCTGCCGGTATGGCTATTCTCAACCTCTGTCGTTCAAAAGACTGTAATTCCTCAACAATCGAATCAACAACTAGTTAATACTAGAGTTGACCCTTCGCCTTCTCTTCATTTGTTTCTCCCTCCCCTTCTTCCTCTTTGCTTGGTGAAAATAGTGATACTAGTAACCAAGTAGCTGATAGGAAAAAGAAAGGGAAGGAGAAGAATAAGAAGAAGTTAGTTAAGCAAGGGGGCAACCATGAATCATCTAGTGAAAATCCACACACTAAATCTCCCAGATATCCTTGTGCAATTTGCAGAGGAAACCATTTTCATTGAGATTGTCCTTGCCTTCCACGGATCTTGAGAGAATGGCCTCCCCGTTCGCACCATCCAGTGTCATCAACCTCTGGCGATCATGTTGATAGCACACCATCAACTAGTGAAAATGAAGTTCTTGGATAGAAAGGAAAGGTCAAAATTCCATGTGGATTATGTGAAGGGGACCATCACCTTCCTCATTTTACTTTTTTGGATGAGGCCAAAAGAGTTTTGTGTAATCGTCCTGCTTCACCACAGCGACTTCCATCTGGATACAAAAAACTCTCCCCAAGTCCTTTACTAGCTAAAAGGTTGGGTGACATAACTCAATCGTTAGTCCAAATAGCTATCGTTGAGAGTGAATCTTCTGATTCCATATCGGACAAAATTCAACAAGTCGTGATGGCAGTTGACCTAGTTTCACATGCAAAAGGACCACTTTTAGATGATACAATTTCCAAAGAGAATGAGAACGATAACATTCAAATTCTTTTTGTTAATTCAAAGTCTGATGAACTTGGGGGCAATCCGTCCATTCCTTTATAATATGAGGATAATTCCCCAGTTCCTGCAACTCAAGGAGTCAATTCAACCATTTATTCAGTACCCCCTCCAAGCAATCTAGTTACTTCCTCTTATTGGAATCGACTAGCAAGATCTCACCTTCCTTTTAATGTACCATTCCGGATCATAGTACAAGTTTACAAAATGTTCGTGGCTAGCACTATCATAGATGAAAGGGCTTCAGTGAGTATCCTTTCCTCAACTGCTTGGTTCACCATCACTTATGCCTATTACACAGAATTTGTTAGGCTTTAACAAAGGAACTAGTCGACCGTTAGGGATCCTTTCTAAGTTACTAATTACTTTGAAAAGGAAAATCGTTCACTTGAATGTGATGGTATTCCAAGGGTCGTTAGATTACAATCTAGTCCTTGGATGCGACTATGTTTATAGCATGGAAGCTATTGTTTCCACACTCTTGTGAGTGATGTGTTTCCCACTTGAAGGCAAAATTGTCCAGCTTATTGACCAGCTTTCATTTCCCAGTTCAAACACAGCTCCAAGTCAAACATCATCCCTAAATGGCCTCTTTGTACGAAGAGTGTCTCTTCAACCTTCATTCCATCCACCTAACTACAACGAGTATTCTGGTGAATGTAACGAATCTTATGGGGCATGCACCCTTGTCTATTTGGCAGATGAACCCAACTAAAAAGATAGGTTTCCCTGTAGGTTATGTGATTTATCTAAAACACCGTTCACCTTTGTCTGCACTGCGAATGAGGCCTAGGAAGTGTTTTGTCTACTCTATGGATGAAACCATCCTACAATATGAATTTCCCTATAAGTTAAGTGATTGGTCTGACACACCATTCACCTTTGTCTATTCGACAGACAAAGCCAAGGAAGTGTTTTGTCTACTATGCGGATGAAGAAATCCTACTTAATCGCAGTGATTTCCATATGGTTACCTAGAGACTCTCCTTTTCTCGATGCCTGGGGGCATGCAAGATTTTTTATGCAAGTGAAAAACAACCAATTTCATTTTTTAGCTTTTTAGATTTTTTTAGCTTTTTAGTTTTTCAACTTCTTAGGTTAGGTGATTGGTCTGATCCACCATTCACCTTTGTCTATGCTGCAGATGAAGCAAAGGAAGTGTTTGAACCATTCCGTGGATGAAACCATCCTACCTAACCTTAGTAGTTCCTTAACTTTTCAGTATTTTCTTTTAGCTTTTTAGTTTGGTCGTTCCCAGCTCACATAAAAAGGAAAAATGAGCAATGTTTCCACAAGGTTCAAGCTCGTTAAAAAATAAACCCGTTGTTGAGCATATGTTCCCCCATAGTTTAAGCTCGTTAAAAAATGAACCCAACTTCGGTAAATAACCTTTGCAATTGCCATTCTATTAGCCTTTTGAACCTTGGTTGTGTTCTTGCCATCACCACCATTGTTTTGGCCGATCATACACTTCCACTTGATTTTTTACCTTTTTGAGGAATAGTTGCGATGAGTGGTCATGTTAGCCACCCTCTTCACATCACCATGTTTTGAGAAGTTCCAAGATTATCGAGAACCAGTTGCTACCCTAAATGCCACTCGTTCCTCAAAAAATGAGTACTTTAAACTCTTTTTAGACTCACTAAATATGAAAAGATTGTCGAGATATTAGCCTTTCCAGCTCGCTAAACTGATTGGAAGTGCCATCCCTCCTGTTTATTTTAAAATTTTTGGACCTGAGGGATTATCTCATGAAAAAATTCGAGCGCTTATCTTTTCAGCTCGCTAAAGTTATCGAAAACTCATCCCTTTCATATTATTTTATTCTTTTTTGGACTTAAGGGATTATGCTATGAAAAATAATTGCTGGAGTTTCCTTTTCATCCCTTTTCAAACTCTCTAAACATGAAAAGGACTTAGTTATCCTTGTCGTTAAACTCATTAAAACAATAGCGACAAACTTGTCCACCCAAACAAAAATAAAGAGGTACTGGTCAACAATGACTGGGGAAAAAGGGAAGAAGACTTGAAGAATTTTATTAGTAGCAGGTCACTCTTGAACATGACACTTTCACTCTGTCACCATGATTGAGTCGGGTTGGGTTATTCCATTCACCGGTCATATCACCATTGGTCCTCCATACCATTCATCTTTTGGGGTTGACACTACCAATCCATCTCAGTGTCGCTAATATGTTCAAGAGAATTCATTCAGAGAATTCACCATCCAGTTAATGCCTCATCCACTGCAATACCTTCACCCTCCATTTTTCATGACCATCATTCCTTAACCTTGTATCATCATATCATTTTCACCTCCAGAAAATCATTTGCTTCGTTCCGTGTCATAGATGTGGGATACATTAAGGCCCTCCTATGACGGGTCACTTCTTGTCAACATCAGCTCATTATCCAAGAAGTTGACCTAGAAACAACCCTTTCAGTACTTTGAAGCTTACATGCCTTAATGGCAAGTTTCTCACTTCCAACAACAGGTTTACGTCAATGGCCCTCCACCAAAAGATTTGGCATAGTGTTCGACATCAAATCATATATTCACACCACGTGAATTGTACTACAGTACCTTGAGGTCATTATCATTATCGGTGATTCCTCTCACACCTGTTAACACCTTACATCATTGGCTGGTAATCAGGCAATGTCTTTCCATGTTCGACTTCAAGACATCTTTTCGCGTGGATTGACTTGTACATCGGGCGAAGATTGAACGAGTTTGAAGACCCTAGATCTAGTTTCATCCATGCAGGCTGTAATATATTCAAGAATATAAAGACATAAAATGTACAAAGATGCTGCACAGACGATCATCCAAGCTAGGTAAGATGACTCTACACATAAAGAATCACTAGTCTGCAACTGCAGACGATTATCTGTCCTATGTACATGAAAATGAATTTATAAAAATGAGCATGGGAATTCCCGCCTCAGCTAGATCATGAAAATAATATGATGATGTGTATTGTATTGTATCTTATACAAGTCACCTTCTAGTTCGAATACCTTGGATCCTCAGGATAAAGAATTTCACCCGACATCTAAAGATTTACGACTTCATGCTTTAGGGGGGAACTGTTATAGACATATTTGGGCATTTCAACCCCAATCTTATATGTCGATAAACCAAGGGATTTTTAACTCCTAAAAGTGTTGTTTCATACCGTAAAGGATCATGGTCAACTGATTACATCATTCCCCAAAAGTTCCACCTGAAAAACCACTCAAAACTGGCCAAAACTAGACCATACTGACTGCTTCATTGTCAGGGGGAAATGCATACTGACTGCTCCACTAGCCAGGTGCGATGCATACTGAAGAAGACTTCTCTAGGGTGCGATGAGCAAGAATGGACAAATGTCTGAGGCAGTTTGCTAAGTGGATGCTCATGGAATATTCTAGAAACTTCTCCTATGACACTTGCCTCTCTGAATTCGCACAAGGATGAGTAAGAGATCCAAGAAATCTCCAAGTGGAATGACACTAATCAAAAACCCAGAGATGACTCACACCTTTGCAGACATCTATAAATGGATCCGTCATCTGAAAGATCTAGGGGTTGGAATTTTGTAATTTGTAAGGAAGTGCTGATAGTTTGTCTTTGAGAAGAAGCATTATATTATTGGGTGATCTTGCTTTTCATGAGGTTAAGAGGGCTTTGATGTTGGGAGGATGATGCTAGATCAGATAACTGGGTTGTAATTCTCCCTTCTATTTTAATAAAGTTCTTTGAGTTTTCCTTCATACAATCGTGTACTTGTGAATCTTGTTATTTGTGAATGCCATTGTATGTTCAATGTATTTCTGATTCTACATTGTTTATGATATAATAGATCTAGATGCTTTGATGGTTCTTTGTTACTTTGCTTCTACAGGTATTCTCTAAGCGGGACAAGTAGGAGAGGAATTGCAAGCTCTATCAAGGGGGAGATAAATCAAGCAAGGAGTCAAGTGGAAAATCCAGGTTGGTCCCTTTGCTTCTCTCTTATCTATCATACATAGAGGAAATCACAAATTTCTTTGATTTTTTGTTTCTAGGATAGTTGCCAATCCTAGTGGGACTAGTAGATCGAAAAGACACTAGTGTTCCCAAAAACAGGGCCCTGATGCTACGTGGCGCCCGATGAGTGGCATCGGGTGGCCTCCCCGCAAAACCACTCCAGCCACAAAAACGGCGCAGTCAAACCCGCTTACCACCTCCCGTTAGACGACAAAAAGGCACATATCCCATTAAAAGCCAAATGTACCTTTTCCCTATGTGCCCGCCAGCAGTTGACTTTGCGAATAAAACTGAAAAACGCATTATTTTTTGGTTTATCGTGAAAGAGTGCTCCAGACCTCCATGCACATGACAAACTATGTTCAATTGCCAACCCACGTCCAACCGCCAACCTGTAGAAGCCACTGAACTTCCAATCAACCCTTTACTTCAAGTAGACCTCCTACAATCGTGCACAGTCGCCTGTTAATCCATCAAAGCCAAAAATTCCAGGTATTTATCCAAATACACTGGGAAACCCTATCTCAATCCTAAACATGTTACTCAATTTCTTGAAATTATTAAGTAATTAAGTAAAAGAACTCCACAGCAACCCCAAACTACTCTGTAATTGAACCAAATTGCCCCAATTTGAGTGACAACCCTTTCCCCATTCTTAAATCCACAAGAACTAAGAATGGCCACTCCAGTTGCAATGTATGTCTGACCAATTACCACTCCCCATCTAGATTTAGACCATCTCCCTTTGGTGGATAAAGATTTACAAATCAAGGACATTGTTGTCCATGAATCCCCTATTAAGCTATACTGCCAATACAGGGACCAATACCTAAACCAAGTTGACCAAATTAGGCTTTGGGAATCCAATTTGCCCAAGTACTAGTTCCCGGAGGTGCATATCTTCCCTGAAATTGTTCATTATTACCATACCAATTACAGCCCTAGTCAAAGAGCAGTGATGTCTCCAAACCAAGATGTACTCTTTACCATCCCTGTTGAATCCATCAACGAAATGTTGCAGTTGCAACCAGGACAAAATCTGACCCCCATTTCCATTGGAGACCTGCTAGACAAATTCCCCAAGATTACCCCTGCCAGACTTGCTAAAATATTCCAAACCTTTATTGTGGAAGAGAAACATATTCCAAAGGATCCTCCCCCATACACGTGGACCATATTTTCTAAACTTGGCCAGGACATTGTGTCAATGATATCTAGTGTCTTAGGCCATACTACGAGTGAGTATATTGATGAAATCATTCTACCTTCATGTCCATCTTCACTCCTGGATAACCCCCTACCATCATATATGATTATGACAAATTCATAGCAAATAAAATGGATGATCACTTCTTAAGAATGAACTATTAGCTCTACCACATGTTTTGACATTTTGAGGATCAAATACAAGCTTGGCCGTATTGTCATGCTCAAAGGAGAACTTGCACCAGTCATCTTCCATCTCTGTTTTTTCCTCCAAAGCCCGGATAAACCCTTATTTCTCCAAGCCCTGAGCGCAAAGCTTAAGCCCCATAAGTCCATATTCACGTGACCCCGCACTCCCATAATTCATCAACACCTTTATTCACATCCATTGATCTCTACCACCTTGATTTAATGGCTCCCGTTGCAGCAACTTACGCGACCATTTCCTTGTTGTTCGATCATCCCTGCCGCGATCGGACGATAATCACTCTCCCCGCACCTTCAAACCGCTAGGACGATAATGAGCGATGGAGGGCGGTTTTCGTCCTCCCCACTGCCACACGTTACCCTCTGAGTGGTATTGCATGCCCTTGTACCTTTACTGCCCAACCCACAACACTGGTGCAATAAATACCGCCTACCACCAAAACCGCTATTCCCGCCCATTAACTCCCGTGCATCTCCTCCGCACGATGACTGTTGGATCTGCCCACCCGAGATCCAATGGCCCTTGCTCATTCCGCCCTGCTTTCCCGATAGTCCCTGCCAAGCGATCTCCGCTGTCTACCCGCTTGATCCAACAGTTGATTTCCCTCCTCCATCCTGCTCGTACATTCGCCATGCAGTCCACTTGCCCTGACCATTTTGTGCACCCAAAGGATGAAGATGACCGTCTACCAGTACTTGGTGCATTTCCTCCTCAACAACTACATTCAATAGATTGTATGCCTGAGAAGAAGAAGGATAAGGCTCAAGCAGATAACTTCATTCAACAGGTATGAAATTTCCTCCTATATGACACTCCACCTACCCAAGAGGATAGCAGAGCACATGAAAGGATAAAATTCATCCACTACAGTAAGCAACCACACTCAGAAGCTCAATCAAGTAGTTAAAGCGGTTGGTGGTCAATTATGACCCCTCCATACTTAGAATGGTCGAGTTCCTTTGTAATGAAACTCTATATATACCCAGAAACAAGATGCAATCAGGGTTGATGGTTGTTGTTTTGATGTAAGGTTCAACTTCTGGAGACTGTAACTATTTTGATACTTGCAGCGTCTTGTCTTCATTTTCAGCTAATACAAACTTCTTTTGTTGTTAATTGCTCACTTTCCATGCTTTTTATTTTCTAAGTTGTGCTTGATATGCTTTATTCCTAAACTCTTGATGTTTAGCATTAGAGAAGCTCTCATCCTATCTCTGTGTTAAAATCTTGTAGGTATCAGTGAATAAGCTATTCAGGATTCTGTTCCCCTAGTGCCAGAGAGTTTTCATCCTGTCTGGGCATTAGGGAATTAGATTTGCAGGCTTCTTCACTGGTTGCAGCTGGAAATCACAAGGTCTTGTGCATCTACTGGTGTGGTCAGTATTCTCCATGATCACCCAATCCTTAAACTATGAGTAATTGGTGGTCTAAAGCCTTGTAGTCTGGGGGTGTTCACACATGTCTGGAGTCAAGCAAAGTAGAAATGGTTATCTGGCTTGAACAAGCATCATTCCTTCCATTCATCCATTTGCAACAATAAGTTGAATTTGTAATGTTCCCGAGCATCCCCAAGCTACAACCTAGGAGAGTTTCTTGGGGTGATAACATTAATTGATGCCATTTCCAGGGAGAGGAGATTGAAGCTCAGCTTCCCTGGGAGCACGACACAGTTCCAGCTTTGATGATAGACAAAATCTACACACATTTCTAGTTGTAATCATCTATCTGGTGACTCTACTGGAGGATCAACCTAATGGCGACTCCACATTATAGTTTTGGCTCAGTTTGTGAGGCATACCTGGAGAAATCGTCAGAAATCACCAGGTGACCCAGTGCCTGACCCTGAGAAAATTGTTAAGCAGAAGAAGACATCACTGAAAGGAGCATCAGGATCAGGTAAGACTAAAAAACCTCATGTCTCTCTGCAAGAAGGGCCTATAGCTGAGAATATACAGTTTGAAGATATAGAGCCTAGCATTGTTAGTGAAGAAATACCCTCAAAGATTCATAAAGCTCCTTGTTCATTTAGTTCCCCTTTGGATCTCAATCCAAATATGGCCTCTCATACAACCCATCATATTCCTTTGTCTCTGTCATCTATTTCACTGCTTCCTACTATTCAATCTGCCAGTATCCATCCACCTACCTCAGTCATGGCAGGCCAGCAAGCTCCCATGAAGATGGAAAGAATCATAGCTGCTAGGTATGGACCCTTGGTGTTGCTTGTTCCTTTGAATGCCATGCCTGTAGGAGAATAACAAAAGTATATGCCTAAATTCACTGGAACAGAGGGAGTAACAGCTGAAGAACACCTTGAATCTTTTTATAGTTATGCTGATAACCTAGATATCAGTGAGGATGATGTTTGGATGAGAGTGTTTGTTCAGAGCCTTGATGGAGAGGCTAGAAAATGGCTCAGAGAGTTAGCCCCTAGGTCTATAGTAGACATTGAAGCACTGGATGATGTATTTTTGAAGCATTGGGGAGATAAGAAAGACCTGCGTTATTATCATACTAAGTTTGGTAACCTGAAGAGGGAAAATGGGGAATCAATGCCTGATTTCAATAAAAGATTCAGTCGTATGTATAGTGAGATACCAGTTGAAGTAAAGCCTAGCCCCACCTCTCCCAACCTCAGCTATGAAAATTATTTTGACTCTGATTTCTGCCTGTTGTTGAGAGAAAGAAGATGTGCCACTCTAGCTAAAATGCAAGATGCAGCCCTAGAGGTGGAATCTAATATTATGGCTGCAGAAAAGCTCAAAAGTCATGCTGATAGAAGGAGGCAGAGAGGTGAGGCTTCTTCTTCCTCTGCTTCATCCTCAGAACCTAAGTTAGACAAAATGACCAAGATGTTAGAGTCCTTGGCTGCTGAAATATCTAAGCTAAAGGTTGAGCAGAGCTCAGGAAAGACAAGGCTTCAAAACACATTTGCTCCAAGAAACCCAAATCCATTCAAAAGAGAAAATGAACAAATGCAAATCATTTAGAGGGGTAAAGAAGTTGATGAAGAACAAAAGGTTAGAGATCCTTTCTAGAATTTAGTCATGGAGGAGGAGTAGTTTAAAGAAGATGATGAGATTCATTGTATGGAAGATAAGGGTAGTGCTGCCTTTTTGACATTGGCTGCCTATGAAGAATCATTGCTGCAAGACCAAAACAGTCAAGAGTGGGACAGAGAGGTTGTTCTACAAACTGATGAACAACAAATATACAATCCGAGGTCAAGAGAAAACAATGTCAAGGACAATCCTGCCCAAAAAGCTGCGATCCCAACAAAGCAATAGAACATCAGACAGAGAATACCAGCAGTTGATCCAGTCATCCTCAAAGCACCAGCTCAAGAGGTAAGAGGTCATGACAAGTTCCCTTCCCCTTTCATCTTTGAATAAGAAGTCTAGAAGTTAAAAATATCTATGCCTCTGATAGAACTTGCAAAGAGTGAAGTTTTTAGAAAGCCTATCCTTGATGCTCTTGAGCTGAAAGCCATACAAGACCCCACCGACTATGTCAATTTGCAAGATGATAAGCCTGCAGTTGTGCTTAGCCCAATGACCAAACTTGTTGATGATAATTATCCATCATTTTATGTCTCCTTGACCATTCATGACAAAATCCTTCACAATTACCTACTAGACACAAGGGCAAGCCACAATTTGATGCCCAAAGTTGTCATGGAAGAGTTGAGCCTTAATATCACTATACCATATCATGATCTATTTTCCTTTGATTCAAGAAAGATGAAATGTCTGAGATTGATCAAAGACCTGTCCATTACCCTAACTCAGTTTCCAATGAAGAGCATGGTGATGGACATTGTGGTAGCAGATGTCCCTCCTACGTTTGGCATGTTGTTGTCCAGAGGATGGATTAAGAGACTAGGTGGGACACTATAGAATGATTTATCTTATGCCACTGTCCCAGTTTTTGGAGGGGAAAGCAGGAGATTGTATAAAGAAGCACAGTTGGCCTACATCATTAGTGATGAGAAGAATCCCTCTAATCATCCCATTTATGTTGTGGAAACCGATTTCGGAGCATATATCCTCCAAATTGAAGAATCCCAGAAGGCCTCAATGCAGATCAAGAAACCAGTGAATCGGGCTGAGGGAGAGCAAGGAAGTCAGGTTTGGGAGATGTTCTTTGATGGAGCATGTTCAAGGGAGACTGCAGGAGCAGGGGTTGTGCTAATTTCTCGAAAATAAGAAAGCACACATCTGTCTTTTAAGCTGGCTTTCCAAGTCTCCAACAATATAGCAGAGTATGAGGCTCTGATATTGGGTCTTAATGCAGTAAAAGACATAGGAATCAGAAACATAAAGGTGTTTGGAGATGCTAATCTTATCATTCAGCAAGTGAACAAAACGTTTCAAGCAAAGCACCCAAGGTTGAAAGCATATAGAGATGAGGTATGGAGACTCAAAGATTCTTTTGATTATTTTTATATCTCATACATCCCTAGAGTTAAAAATCAGCTTGTTGATTCCCTTGCTATGTCTGCTAGCATGTTTATCCCTCCCATTCCTCCCAAACTAGTTTGTGAAGTCCAGATGAAATACAGACCATCCTTGCCTGATAATGTCCAACATTGGAAAGTTTTTGAAGATGATGATGAAGTGAATAGGTTTCTGCAAGTCATTGATGAGTTCTTTGAAATGCAAATTGACCAAGAGAATGAAGCTTTGGAAGAAAGTCCCAAATCCTAGCTCAGAAACAAAATTGGTAAAGATAGCATTGTCCAACTGCCCAGCAATCAGATACCTAAGGGTCTAGTCCCTTTAGAAAAGCTATTTGACCAAAATGATGTGCCTTATAAGGCCGCCAAAAAAGAAGACCAATCTACAGTCTGTAAGCATAATATAGGGAGTCCAGAGCATCCAAGATATATAAATCTATCCACCCATTTATCTGCTGCCCAAAGTTATGAATACCACAATTTGATGAAGCAATTTGCTGATGTATTTGCCTGGGAATATAGTGAATTGAAGACATATGACAAAAAGATCATCTAGCACAAAATCCCTTTAGAGAAAGACACCATCCCTTTCAAGCAGAAGCTGAGACCCATAAATCCCTTGCTCCTTCCCCTAGTTGAAAAAGAAATAAAGAAGTGATTGGCTGCCAAAATCATAGTCCCTCTTAGATATACAAAATAGGTAGCTAATTTGGTAGTGTTGAGGAAGAAAAGTGGAGAAATCAGGCTTTGTGTTGATTTCAAAAACTTAAATAAATGCTCTAAGAAAGACAATTATCCTCTACCCAAGATGGAGCATTTGCTGCAGAAGGTCTCAGGAGCCAAAGTGATGTATTTCCTGGATGGATTTTCAGGGTATAGCCAGGTTGTTGTACATCCAAATGACCAAGAGAAGACTACATTCATCACTCCTTGGGGCACTTTTATGTATTCCAAGATGCCTTTTGGGCTGATGAATGTTGGAGCCACCTTCCAGAGAGCTATGGATATAACATTTGTAGGAGAGAAGGATAAGTTTGTCCTTATCTACCTTGATGACATAACAGTATACTCCAGCAGCCATCATGACCATTTGCAACATTTGAATAAAGTGTTCGTGAAGTGCATAAGGTTTGGAATTTCAGTCAATCCTAAAAAGTCACAATTTGCTTTAGAAGAAGGCAAGCTGTTAGGACATGTTGTTTCTACTGCAGGTGTCCGGATTGACCCAGAAAGAGTAAGAGCAATACAGACCTTGTCCATCTTGAGATTAGAGAAGGATATCCAGTCCTTTCTGGGAAAAAAAAAATTGTGAGGAGGTTTATCCCAAATTTTGCAGAACTTGTGAAGCATATTACGTCCATTTTGAAAAACGGGTTAGAGATCAAATGGACTGATGCAACAAGAAAATCCTTTGAGTCCATTAAGAAAGCTATTATGGAAGCTCCTACTTTAAGCAGTTGAGATTACAGCAAGGAGTTCCATATATTTTCATTTGCCTCTGATGACACCCTTGCAACATTTTAATGCAAGCAAATGAAGAAGGTTCAGAGCATCTAGTGGAATTTTTCAACAAAACCTTAAGGGATGATGAGTTGAGGTATGATATCATTGAGAAACAAGCAGATGCTCTTATCAAATCTTTGAAAGCTTTCAGGATTTACATTCTGCATTCCAAGATAATTGCATATGTGCCCTCTGCTTCAATAAAGGATGTCCTAACACAGCCTAATGATGATGGAAGAAGGGCTAAATGGATTGCAAAGTTGATTGAATTTAACATAGAATTGAAGCCCACCAAGCTTGTCAGGGGTCAGGGCCTTGCCAGATTAATGGCTGAAGAAAACTGTAGAATGTTGGACATGAATTTGATAAGTATGATTTCAGAAAATGGTCAGATAGTAGAAGAAACAACCAAACCAGGGAAAAATCAGTCATTGGAAGAAAATCTAGCTTCTTGTGATTGGTACGCTGCAATAGCTCAATTCTTGTTGAAGCTAGAAGTTCCTCCAGGTCTTAGTTCAAGCCAAGCCAGAACTATTAAGCTCAGGGCAGAAAAATATTACATTCATGAAAATCTTCTATATTGGAGGGACCCCTCTGGGATTCTTTTAAGGTGTCTGGACAAAGAACAATCCATGGAAATGATGTAGCAGTTTCATTCTAGCTCATGTGGAGGGCATCATTATTGGAAAACTACAGCCTATAAAATCTTCAGGGTTTGGATATTATTGGCACACCTTGTTTGTTGATGCCTTTTCATTTGTTATATCATGTGACAGGTGCCAAAGATTTGAAGGGAAACAACAATTGAAGTCCCTGCCCTTAAAACCCATACATGCTAGAGGCCCTTTGTAGCAGTGGGGCTTGGATTTCATTAGAGAAATCAATCCACATTCCAATGGCCAGCACAGATGGATCTTAGTAGCCATAGATTACTTCACTAAGTGGATTGAAGCAATCCATACTAGGAAAGATGATCATTATATGGTCATAAGATTCTTGACAAAAAATATCTTCACGAGATTTGGCTGTCCACATAAATTAGTCACAAACAATGCAACAGCCTTCAGGGAAAAAGAATTGGTGTACATGTGTGACTCAATGGGCATTAATCTGGTTCATTCCACCTCATATTACCCTCAAGGCAATGGTCTAGCAGAATCTTCCAACAAAAGCCTGATAAGGATAATCAAAAAGCTGTTGGAAGACAACAAAAAGAATTGGGATTCTAAGCTCAAATATGCACTATGGGCTGACAGAGTAACTACCAAGAAATCCACAGGGAATTTTCCCTTCAAGCTGGTATATGGCACTGAAGTTGTAATCCAATTCAGTTAACCCTCCCTGTGGCAAAGTTCTTGCAAGAAGAGTAGAACGAGGAAGAGGACATCGCAAAAATAATCACTGATTTAGCAGAGGTACATCAAATCATAGAACAGTTGGTTGAAAGGTCAGCATCACATCAGAAGAAGATCAAGGAAGTTTTTGACAGAAGGACAAAAATAGATAATTTTCAGGTTGGAGCTTTGGTTCTTAAATGGGATGCACTGAAGCAGAAGAAGGGCAACCATGGGAAGTTTGAGGCTTTTTGGACAGGGCCTTTTATCATTTCTCAGATCCAAAGGAGCAATAATTTCATATTGCAAAGTATGGAAGAAAAGACAGTTTTTGATGGCCCAATTAATAGGCAATTTTTGAAAAAATACGTTGTTTAAGGTTTTCAGGCCTTAAAGTTGTAAATAGATCATTTGTATCAGTTTTAATATAGGCTCAATTAGACTCCATGGCCAATGGAACACTAGGAAACTTTGCTAATTTGGTTTTCACAGGAAATGCAATGAACTGCAATTCTTGAGGCCTCACAGGGAGGATCTCATCCCCAGAAGGAGCCAGTGTTAGCTTTGCCACATGTTTTGACATTTTGAGGATCAAATACAAGCTTGGCCGTATTGTCATGCTCAAAGGAGAACTTGCACCAGTCATCTTCCTTCTTCTCCTTCACTCCGCTTACTCTCTCTTAACCTCGCCATCTCTATTTTTTCCTCCAAAGCCTAGATAAACCCTTGTTTCTCCAAGCCCTAAGTGAAAATCTTAAGCCTCGTAAGTCCATATTCATGTGACCCCACACTCCCATAATTCATCACCACCTTTATTCGCATCCATTGATCTCCGCCACCCCAATCTAACGACTCCCATTGCAGCAACTTACGTGACCATTTCCTTGTCGTCTGATCATCCCCATCGCGATCGAATAGCAGTTGCTCTCCCCACACCTTCAAACTGCTAAGATGATAACGCACAATGGAGGGCAGTTTTCATCCTTTCCCCGCCACCACGTGTCACCCTCTGAGTGATATCACATGTCCTTGTACCTTTACCACCCAACCCCCAATGCTGGTGCGATAAATACCGCTTACCGCTGAAACCACTGTTCTCGCACGTTAACTCCTACGCGTCTCCTCCACCTGATGACCGTTGGATCTGCCCACCCAAGATCCAACGGCCCATGTTCATTCCGCCCCGCTTTCCTGATAGTCCCTAATGAGCGATCTCCATCATCTATACGCTTGATTCGACGGCTGATTTCCCTCCTCCAACCTGCTTGTACATTCGCCATGAAGTCCACTTGCCCTAACCATTCCATGCGCCCGAAGGACGAAGACGACCATCTATCAGTACCTGGTGCATTTCCTCTTCAACAACTACATTCAACAGACTTTATGCCTGAGAAGAAGAAGGACAAGGATCGAGAAGATAACTTCATTCAACAGGTATGGGATTTCATCCTATATGACACTCCACCTGCCCAAGAGGGCAACAGAGCATAGGAAAGGATCAAATTCATCCACTACAGCAAGAAACTGCACTCAGAAGCTCCATTAGGTAGTTAAAGCAGTTGGTGGGCTTATGACCCCTCCATGCTTAGAATGGCTGAGTGCCTTTGTAACGAAACTCTATATATACCCAGAAACAAGATGTAATCAGGGTTGATGGTTGTTGTTTTTATGTAAGGTTCAACTTCTGGATACTGTAATTATTTTGATACTTGCAGCATCTCATCTTCATTTTCAGCTAATACAAGCTTCTTTTGTTGTTAATTGCTCACTTTCCATGCTTCTTCTTTTCCAAGCTATGCTTGATATGCTTTATTCCTAAACTCTTGTTGTTTAGCATTAGAGAAGTTGTCATCCTATCTCTATGTTAAAATCTTGTAGGTATTAGTGAATAAGCTATTCAGGTTTCTGTTCCCCTAGTGCCAGAGAGCTATCATCCTGTTTGGGCATTAGGGAATTAGATTTGTAGACTTCTTTACTAGTTGCAGCCGGCCATCACAAGGTCTTGTGCATCTACTTGTGTGGTCAGTATTCTCCATGTTCACCCAATCCATAAATTATGAGTAATTGGTGGTCTAAAGCCTTGTAGTCTGGGGGTGTTCATGCATGTCTGGAGTTAAGAAAAGTAGAAGTGGTTATCTAGCTTGAACAAGCATCATTCCTTCCATTCATCCATTTGCAACAATAAGTTGAATTTGCAATGTTCCCGAGCATCTCCAAGATACAACCTAGGAGAGTTTCTTGGGGTGATAACATGAACAATGAAAGAGTATTAAAGTATTCCTCAGTTCTGTACCACCTTTTCTTATATTATCAAGCTAATAAATTCCCATTTACTCTTCAAAATCTTGATACCAGAGGCCACCCTAGGTCAGTAGTCTTTTGGACTCCTTTGATCCACAAATATGAATCGCCATATCCATACACAGACTTCATAGATATTTTTGTTTATCATATAGTGACCATGCTGCTAGGAAGTCCTCCTCCAAGGATTAGTTCAGATATCAAGAGGATCCTATAGCTTTCAAAACAACACAAAGTGGGAGATTGGTAGTTGTACCAAAATCACACTCAAATTAGGATCTATGGCTGTGAGTTAACACCATACAAGTTACCCAGATACCTCCCAATGAGGCTATTTGCTTTCAAGTACTACAAACAGATAATCAACTCAAATGAGGTACATTTTGCGAAAGCAAAAAAGAAGGCTCAACTCAGAATCAAAGATCAACTAGGCCCCTTTGTATGCAATAGTCGAGAAGCTGGAAGAGAAGTAAAAGAAATACTTCAAAGGCTCAAACTGAAACAATGCCTCATATGGAGATATGACCCCTTTGATTTCATCTGCAATAGAAGATAGAAAAACAAGTTGTCTCCCTATATCCGCCATAGAATCCCTGAGATAGAAAACTATGCAAATCAATTGGAATGGGTGGAAAATAGTATAGTGGATAGAGATAGCATTGAAGTTTTTGTTGAAAATGCATTAATTGATTTAGAGAGGAGGCTTGATGAATGTTTTGTCATACAGGTGCTAGGATAATCTCAAGCACAAAGGGAATCACAGGCACATAGTGAAAAACAAGTAGAAGAAAGACCCTAGGTTCAAGAAGAGTCAAAACAACCAAATCTATCAGAAGAAATGACTCAAACAAGACTGCCAGAGCCCATCATGAGTACTCCCTCTATCGTGCAAGCTCCTCTCAATGAGGAGAAAAACATGAAAAGAGACAGGGAGGAGGCCACTCCTTCAGGCAAAGCCATTTCACAAACATATGTCAAAAGGCAAAGGTTAAATCCATTCTTTGAGCAAGAATTCATAGAAGAAATAGTTGGAGTCACAAGCATGGAAATAGAAGGAAGCAGGCATGCTACTCCCTCTAGAGGAACAAAATAATCTTCCATATCACATGCTCAGATGTTGGAAAGACCATAAAGTGTGGAAGTGTCCTCATTCAGGATTCCAACTGACCAAGACCAAGATATCAGAGAAAGTACAAGTATATAAAGGCCAGGAATGAAAGTTTAAAATCCCAAAGCTATGCTCAGTACCTCAAAATGGCTCCCACCAACTAAACAAGGCTTATGTCAACCTTTGATGTGAAAGAAGGAAAAATGTATATGACTTTCTTGAAGCCCACCACTCAGTAGCCCAAATCAGCCGCTGACTACTAGAAGACATATTTTGAAGTGCTGGCAAAGGACATACATCCTATCGACCAGATTGAATTGCATAAACAGATATGGGAGATGGTATATTCCACTTTGACAAGCAAATCCATTGTAGCCCACCAGTTATAGAATTCATTGAATAATATATCAGCATAGTTTCAACTAGAAAAGGCCTCCTCACAAGCCAAGGATAGCAGAATCAAGTCCTTAGAGGACTTAATCATAGAGTTGGGACATGATCCCGAAGATGTGAAAGCTACAAAAAGGTTAATTAAAAAGAAGAATGATGACATAGCTACTTTGAAAAAGCAGCTCAAAATTCCACATCTTGATCATCCACAAATAACAGAAGTCTTAGAGACTCAGAAGGAACAAGAAGAGCTTATGGACTTGGTCCTTAAGCTAAATGATCAGCTGAAAGAAACTAAGAAAGAGTTGGACACATTGATTCAGTCTAAATAGAGTGAGTTGGCCACCACTCCACAGACTGTTATTCCCACAATATCTACTGCAGTTCCCTCAATATTGGCAGCCTCTTTAGCACCAACAACTCCACCTGCTACATCACTACTAGTTACAACAGAGTTTACAACTACAGATACTTCAACAGAGAAAATGACATAGTTAGTAAAATCCATGGAGGAAATGTCCATCTAGGATACAGAGCTAAAAAAATCTTAAGGAGAAAGTGACAAGCTTAGAAACTAACTGTCAGCTTGCCCAAATACAATAGAAACAAGAAGCACAAAAAGCCCTAAGGATGGGTGAGAGGATAAAGTTCCTTGAAAAATATTTTAACATTGCAAAATCCACTAGGACAAACTAAGGAGATGCTCTGGGCCAATATCATTGACTCTGTCAACGATGTTTGGCCATCAATTCAAGTAATATTTGAGCAAATAGAACTGGTGAAAGTGGCCACCGAAGCAATTCAAAAGGTAAAGTAAGACCTAGGAGACTAGCCTAAGGAAGCTAATCGACTCATCCATTTCTTGAAAAACAAGAACATGTATGAACTAGATGAGCTTGGTGTGGAGGAAATAATAGAAACCATCATTAAAATAAAAAAGTTTCTCTCTAAAAGAAGCCTTATGCTTAACTTAGAGAAAAAATGCCATGACTTGCAGGTTGGTATTGACATATCCATGGAAAAAATTCAAATTTTGATAATTAAAGGCCTTCCCAATCCCATTATAATCAATGACAAACTTATGACCCAATCAGACTACATTGACAGATTAGAGAAATTGTCCAAGGAATAGGCAAGCACTTTAGGAGTCAAAGCATTACCAACAGGGAAAGTATTATACGATACTTTAGAAAATATATTCTTCTTAGAGCATGAGGTGAAGCATCTCTTCGTCACCAAGCCAAATTTTTCCAAATACACTGAGGAAAATGAGATATATAGAAGGATTGTCAAGGTAAAGTTGCCTGGAAATGAATGGTGGGTAACAATGATAGATTTACTATAAGTTACTGCAGTGACTTTGAAAGCAGGTGAAAGGACAGATAAACAGGGTCAAAGAGTAACAGGTTAAAGAGTATCAGTAAAAAGATTAAAGACAAAGGTGATTCCAGCATACAAATATCAACCAGCTTACAGAGCTCAAAATTCAAATTGTAAACAGCCAGCACAATCACAATAAAAGGGACAGCGTGATGCAATTTTCCATCTTTCTCTATCTTCATGCTTGAAGATATTTTGATTTCCTAGATTAATTCTCAAACTGTTATGAGATATTTTGTAAATATTTTTTGTATAAATACTTCACCTTTCAAATTATTTAGGGTGGATTCTAAGACATTTCTATAGATAGTTTGTTCTCAAGTTAAGGAGCTATTATAATCAAGATTGGATTGGCTTGTTGGATCAAGGAATAAAGTAAATACATTTCACAAGATTCTTGTGTAAAGCGGAAATCAAATAATTATTGTCTCTCTCATGTGTTATATTGTTTCTCTTTATGTTTATTAATAATCATATGTGTCTCTATGAAATCTAAATGTCAAACTAGGAATGATATTTCAGAACTGGCTTGAATGCTCTCTGTCTTGACTGTTTACATTCTTAAAGTTTTCTACTAAACTATCTTAGTCTGGGAATTCTTAATTTCTCCCTTACTTCCGTAGTTTCCCCCCTAGGTCTATAGTAAAGGATTCTTATTTTCCCTTTGCTCATGATCACTTCCTGCTCTTCATCTTGATCTCGGTCTAAGGATTCTTCATTACCCTTTCACCCTAGTTAGGATTACCTCATCCATTGGAACCTGAAGATTTTCCTTTTCTTTGCTAGCCTGCCCTGTGAACTCTTCCTTTAGCGATTGATCTGATCCATTTAAGCCATCCTTTGATTGACTCCATAGCCCAATGGCTTGAAAGCCTTGCTCTATCCACCTATTCCTAGAATTCCACCACCCAACCAAAATCAAAACTTTATGAGCACCAAGAAGTAGCATAAATCCCACCAAAACAAAGTTAAATTATAAAGAGAGAGCTCTCTCTGGACTTAGGTTGGCTAAAACCTGAGTCTAAAAGATTATGTTTGTGCTTACCTCATATTATTCCTTCTTTTGATAACTTCTAGGGAAGAATTCTGAGTGATAACACATGGGGAATTGGAGCCACTACTTACTTCTCAAAGAAAAGATGATAGACTATCTTGGCTATGTGGGAGGAATTGAGGTGAAAAGTCCTTTGCATATACAAATTAAGGGGTATTTATAGCCAAGGGTGAAATAGACCCTTGTGGCTATTCGACTACCCTCATGACTATTTGACTTCCTAGAATTTTCGACTTTACATGACTCTTTGTACAACAAGTGGGTCCCTTGGACTTCCACGCTACATTACATTGATTGAAAACATGGCCCATAGTAGAGATGTGGATGGCGTGACTCATGATGCGACTGACATGACAGTGCTAGTACATTCATGCTGCTACTAGAGTGCATGTCGAGCTGTAGCGTTGTTGGGTGATGGTTGTCTTCATGGTGTGCCACAGATTCACCTCCAGACAACAAAGTGCATGGAGTCTTTGATGGTTGTTGGCTCACTTGATGTTGCTTTTGCATGTTGCTCCTTGCTTGTATGTTGAAAGGCTTGACAAGCTCATCTGTTCACAAAAGGTGCATGTTTGTTCGTTCATCCGTCTGTGAGCACATCTTGCATGTTTTCTCATTCATTCGTCTATAAACACATGTTTGAATGATCTTCCGTTCGTGAGCACATTTCTTCGCATGCATTGTTCATTTGTCCATTGGTGAACCTATCCTTCTACATGTGCTCCCTTCGTTCATCCCATTCATTGTCATGCCATTTTTGTTGGTGTACCTATACCTACAGTCACTCATGATGAGATGACATCAAATCCAAAAGCCACCTACTCTACCATGACACATGATCATTTCAGATGTAGGTGACCAAGAGAGGCAATAAGGTTGCGAGGCGAGATGATGGCTCTAGGCACTGCTAATGAAAATTGCGCAAGATTCACTAGGTGATTAAGATGGGAAATCTAAGTCGACAGTGACTATCCATGAGGTCTATCTCAATTGGAAGGTAAAAATGCTCAAATTTTGGGAGGGATAGCCCGAGTTGCAGGAATGTAGGGTAGACAAAATCTACACATTTTCCAGAAGAGCGAGCAGCAGGGGCTTGACAACAAAATTTATGAAATTTCTTGGAGGAACAGTCTAGGCTACAAGGAGGATTGGCAAACAAGATTTGTGAAATTTTTTGGTGAAACAGGCCAGGGGCTTGGTAGCCAAAACTGCGCAATTCTTGGAGGGTAGTAGGCAGCTGGCTACTAGGTCATTGGTAGAAGAAACTATGCAATTCCTAGAGGGAACTGGTAGTCAACTACCAGAGCATGGGAACAAAAACTATGCAATTCCTGGGGAAAACTGGTAGTCTGCTGATTCGAGCTGCTGGTGAGAAAAACTACACTAATTCTGGAGGCCAGTCTAATGGTCACATCTACGCAATTTCTGAGCTAAGAAAACTGCTAGGCAGTGAAGGGATTACTGATGAAAACTGTGCAATTTTCTGGGTGAGCATTCAATCAGTTGTCATGAGGGCTAGTTGGAAAAACTACGTAATTTTCATAGGGAGACATGGATGAGCACTAGGTGTCTGTCTGACATGTCTGTACAATTTTCCCAGCCAACGGAGCCGGCAAGGTCTACAGCATCTATGCAAATTTTTATGGTAATGCGTCTCAGGGTGGCTGTCGAGTCGAATTCTCCAGTTGACTAACTTGAAGGCTGATTTATTTCTTGTGGGCAGCGTAGCTTGAAATGACTTGCTTTTTGCTTTTGTGTTGCTTTGTGTGACAGTCAATCAATTCGATGGCGGGGTGATGGTCCGGGTGTCAGAGGGGAGTCTAGTCATTAGAACTTAAGCAAAACGACTAAGTGTGTGAATGAGCGAGAGATGCATATGTGATCCTATAAACACACACTTACATGGCTCAACAACAAGACGACTCAAACCATCTAGACACACATGTTCAACATGATTAGCCGACGGTGCAAGTGAAAAGCGCGACACTTGCGATTGATCGTTGATCGACTGCGACGATGCTTGCGTGATAGTGAATGTGACTCTGTGTGTGAGTGCAACATATGTTTTCATAGCAAACATAACATGTACACATGAACCGAAGACCTTGAGCATGGCCAGAACATGGTCACAAGCATGAAATTGACATCAACATGCAAAATCTTGGGTGGAATAACTAAGCAAGGTGGGTGCAAAGGCTCACACGAGCTCATGGAGTGAACTCGAGTGTATGCAACTGTCAAGTAAAACTCTGGAAGGAGGCTCTGAAATTGGGTGCAAGCCAAAATTTTGGAGGGTGGTTGTAGCCACTACCAAAAAAAATAAAAAGTAAAAAATTGGCAAGGAGGAGAATGCACTAGGACATTCTCTCACTCACTCATTATTCATTTGGGCATGCATGTGTAGTGGAAGAGAATAGAAAAAAAAAGTGTCAGCTAAAGAGTCCTTGGAAAAAGGATTTTTGAGTGAAATATATCATAAGCTTGCGTGAGGGTTGAAGAACCCACTGGGAATATTATTGGATTAATGAATCTATCTGATAGGAGCAAAGTATATTTTGGTGTTCGTGGAGCTGGTAAACCATAATGTGTTTCCTTGGGGGACGGATAACATTCATGCTTGCTCCACTTGTGAACCACCAATGGAAGGAAGCCCATGTACTCCGTGGTAGCTTAGCTAACTAGTGGACCTTTTGTTTAGTTGGCAACTCTTGTACTGAAGTTAGGTCACACTCCCTATGTTAGGACCTCTATTATGATGTTGTGATGATGTAATTTGCTTAGATAGTTGGTGGGGGAAGGCCATGTAGCCTTGGGGACACCATGTTTCAACTGTGATATTGGTTAAAACGTACCATTGGTATTGGTTGTGTAAAGTGAAGGTTCGATGGTTCATTGACCATTTGAATAGATTGTGGGTGAAGAATGTGTGGCCTTCAGACACCCTGTTTCAGCTCGAGATTCAATTATTCCTCGAAATCATTTCACCTCAACCATTGGAATTTAGATTTTGGGTGACACCTATAAGAAAGACTTGGCTACAATTTTTTTATGATTGGGTGGAGAGTTAGAGTCCCACTCTTAGTTTCCAAACCTTGCATAAGATAAGTATTACCTTATGATTGTGCTTGTGATTACTGTATTTCCTTTGTTACTTGCAAACAAGATAATGTCATGCTAATACTTGAGGAGTGTTGATTCTTTCATTTATCAATTACATCAAATGTTGTGTTGGCCACAGTTATGCATTGATGTTAAATTCAATGCTCATATGTTTCATGTTCAGTTTCATGAGTTTGTTGTATGCTTATTAATAGCCCAAGAGACCAATGGATCTCTTAGATAATATGGGCTAATTTTTGTCTATTAATATCATCCTGAGAGGTTTGTAGACCTTTGAGTTACGATGGGATTGCAATTTGTCTAATGGGTCTTAATGGTTATGAATGGGCAAGCCCCATCTTATTTATTGTATTGCTTATACAATATGTTGCTAGGCCTTCTTCCTTTAGTTTCAAGCTCATGAAGGATAGTGTTACATATATATTATAATATATATATATATATATATTATATATTATATTATATATATATTATATATTATATATATATATATATATAATATATATATATAATATATATATATATATAATATATATTATATATATATATATATATATTATAGATGGCACTTCCTTCACCCAAAGGAAGGATTGAATCTGTTCATGCTTGTAGCAAATCATGATTGTGGGATAGGGATGTTGAGAAACGGAAACAAGAAATTCCAGTTTAATTTTTCCTTGAAATAAAATGAGAATTAAAATTGAATTCTATTCTCATAACAAATTGTAAATAGTTAATTAAGTTTAATCAGCTTAATTAGATCAGGAATTTCAAGTTGGAATTCTTTATTCACTCATGTATATGTTCTCCCTAAATTTTATGGGTTTGGTATGAGTTTAAATTGAGTTGGAAATTAGAACACTCATTTTACTAAGCCAAGTTCAGTTAAATATTTCCAAATTATTTTTGGAACTAATAGAGGATTAATAGTCAGTTGGTGCACTAATGCATCCACTAGTGCTACTCCAATTAACTGAAGATTCCCTCATTACAAACCCATGAGTGTCAGTTCAAAGCAAGACCCAGTTGAGACTAGAGTGTCGGGACAATGTATTATCAATGGTATTATTTACTGGAGTGTAAATATCATGCATGCATCAGAGATTGATCTTGTGTTTGAATTGTGAAGTTTTGGAAGCACGAATTCCCTTTAGATATATGTTATTCATCCTAGGAATTATGAAAGAGATTAGAGGCTTGGAGACTTGCAAAATTGGCTAAGTGTTGGCCAAGAGCTAGCCTGTGAGTTAAGAGAGTTGACCATACTTTTGTGGAATTGTTGTAGTGAGAAAAATCTGTGTATATTCACTCATATTTCTAATATATTCAATATAGATAGTGGGGTTTTTAGCAGTGACTTTCCCTAGATACATCATGTGTTATGTGTCATTGATTTATCTTCTTCTTGTTCATGTTATTTTCATCTATCTATTGGCTTATGTTGGTTGAAAGTAGAAGCATATTTTTGTCCTCTTCTTTAGTACATTGCCTGAGCTTGTGAATCTACAAGATATTATACATGGTATTAGAGTTGAAGACAATATACTAGAGGAGATTTTTAAGTTTTGAGTTTTGGTTTATAGGTGAAATTCGAATTTGCAATACATACTTCAAGATTGGCAAATGTCGTTCTACGTTTTGCAACTCGAGTATTCCTTAGAAGGAAAATCAAATTTTATAGCCTAGAGGGATAGAATGGAGGTTTTTCTAGAGGATAATGGCTTGAAGGAATTTGTTGATCAAGAAATTCCTAATATAGTAGCATTAGATGCATAGAATTTGGCTGAATGGAAGAAGTGTGTGGCGAAGGTGAGGCACATAATCCTTGAGGGAGTTGGAGACCACATTTTCTCGATTCTCCGTGGCAAGGAAAATTTGTATGCTATGTGGAAAAAATTGATGGAATTGTATCATAACAACAGTGACCAAAGGAAATTGGAACTAAAGGACAAACTTCGAAAAAGCAAAATGGAGAAAGGCGAGACTATTCCAAAATACTTGACCAAGTTCACTCAATGTCATGATGGATTTGGAAGTGTTGGAATCATGATTGCCGAGGACGATATGGTGAGTCTTTCTCTTCTATGACTCTGAAATAGTTGGCATAATTATCAGGACTCTGTCAATGGTTGGGAGAAAATATCAGATTGGGAACGACTGTGGTCAGATTTGATGTAGGAGAAGATCAAGAGGAACACTGGGGATGGTTTTTCATCAAAGACTAATGATGAAGAAAACAATATCTTAGCGATTAAGGAAAATAAGAGGAAAGGGAAAGCTTCCCATTCCAAATTCGATTCTTATCATGGAGGTAAGAAGAAAGACATGATGAAAGTTAAGTGCTTTCATTGTCATGAGCTAGGTCATTTTGCTACAAATTGTCCACTCAATAAGTCCAACAAGAAGTCCTTAGGAGGAGTGGCAGGTGAGGCTTTGGCCTCTCAATTCGAATTAGATTTTTCCCTCATTGCATGAATGGTGTCATCAATGATGCGAAGTGTACGGTACTTAGACAGTGGAGTTTCATTCCACATGATTGGCGACAAAGAGTTATTTAATGATCTAGAGGAGAAGGATCTCCATATGCATATCGAGATGTTTGACGACGGGAAGTATAGTGTTAATGGATTGGGCACGATTACTTTTCAGAGGGAATATGGGGCTTCACTCACCATGAAGAATGTTATGTATGTTCCCGAGCTAAAGAAGAACTTGGTATCCATTTCCATGCTTGAGGATAGAGGATGTGATGTGATGTTGTCGAAAGGAAATGTGTTCCTTCGACACATAGCCACCGCTAAAGTAAAGAAGATATGGATTTGAGTGAAGAATCTTTATAAGTTGGAGGAAGAGGATTGTGTTGCATTGAGAAAAAAATAAGAAAGGGTGCAGAGCCGAGATGTTGGCGAATTGTGGCACAGGGTATTGGGCCACTTGCATCATGGGGCTTTGAAGATATTGCAGCAGATCTTTACCGGTCTTCCCAAAGGTACGCTTGAGCGAGTTGAGACATGCAAGGGGTGTACTTTGGGAAAATAAACCAAGTCTTCCTTTCAAGACACAGATAGTCAAGTAGAGGCTATTCTAGAATGATTCCATTCAGTTGTGTGTGGACCATTCTTGATAGCATCCATGGCCAAACACATGTGATCTGGAATCATTCGTGAATTATCACAGTTAATTAATTAAGGTATTACAGAATCATTTGCTCGGTTGTGCCTATGTTATTTAAGCAACGGATCATGAAATAGTAAGAGAAACATAGTAAGAAAATACAAAAACACAACAAATTTAATAACGAGTTCACCCAATACTCTTGGGCTACGTCCCCTGGTCTAGCCTTCAGTGGTGGCCTTTTCTATTGTGTCTTAAAGCAGAGATTTCACAATAAGGAGCTCAATTTGAGTCTCGCTTAATAGAGAATGATCAAGAGGATTGTACTTGGATCCCCCAAGTCTCTAGAGTACATAGACTTCCCTCACTGAATCTTGACCTCAATTGGTCTCGGTGGTATGAGTCCAATTTGGTACTCAATACCTGACAGGTACACACAGATGAGTTGCTTGAACCTCTCAAGCCTTCTTTGGAGTTCACAGACTCTCGGACCCTCTCTGTTCTGTCTCTATCGGCTCGATGCTACCTTTTCTCTACAGGTCAGCTCGACTTCTCTGATCTCTGCAACTCACTTCTTTCTCTCTACTTCTATTCCCCCTTCTCTCCCTCTCTTTCTCTTTGTTTGTTCATGGCTTAAAGCTAATTTTATCCCTGACTATTCTTTTTTGCTTCCCGACTCTCTGGATCGCCCGCCTCTATCTGCTGGAATTCCCCTGCTCTGCGTCATCATCATTGTGTAATGCTTCTCAGGGAGGTGGCCACCTGTCTCCTCATGAACTGAGTGTCAGTTCTCTTTGAACAGTCGTTATTTCCGTTATCCAAGATTGCCCATGAAACTATTCCTCGGCCAACTCATCAGTCATGCTAGACCTCAAATTTCATGTACCTCAGTCTATTTCCCTATGAAATCCGATCTTCCATTGGGTTGATTCTCCACCATTGATCTGGAGCCTCCAGATCCTACGGTCTCCATCTATATCACGCGGGTGAGCTGCTTGACCATTACTCACGTGATGTAAGTGGTTTTCTCTCTCATTTTCTAGACATGTGTCACCTAATGTGTGGCATCACGCTGAATTTGGCCAAACCTGCTTACCACTCAAAGTGCACGTGATATCCTATTGGTTTTGGACGTGGACCCGACTTCTAACGGAATCAATGATTTCTATTAGGTCCCTATAATACTAGTGATTACCCCATCACTATTGTAGTTATATCCCTTATTAATATTGGTGTGCCCCTATTGTCCCCATATTGTTATTACTGTGCCCCATAGAATCCCTCTATTGTTATTTTTGTGCCTTTATATTATTATTGTTAGGTCAG
>APFE030851630.1:0-21803 GCA_000404065.3 Pinus taeda | reverse complement strand
GGTTAGGGACAGAAATGCTTAAGGAAATGGAGGATATGGTGAAAAGGGTACGCTCTAATTTAAAAGTTGCTCAGGATAGGCAAAAGAGCTTTGCTGACCAGAAGAGAAGGCTCAAAGAATACCAAGTCGGTGACCATGTTTATGTAAGGATCCAAGCCAGAAAGAGTACACTGCAATGGAGCAGGTGTGCCAAGTTGGCACCCCGATATTGTGGACCATTCCAAGTCTTGGCAAGAATTGGGCCGGTGGCTTACCAACTCGCCCTACCAAGTCACGTCCGAGTCCACAATGTCTTCCATGTATCTGTGTTAAAAAAATACATTTATGATCCTAAACATGTGATTCGATGGCAAGATATACATGTAAGGATTATTTCCAGTAGACCAGTCTAAAAGTTTTCTTTAAAAGAAACTGATTTAGAATATTGCATGTGCAGGTCGAACCAGAAGGAGAAGTCCTGGTCGAGCCACTGAGCATCCTTGACCGGAGAGAAGTACAGCTGTGGAAGCAAGCTATTACCTAAGTTAAAGTGCAATGGCAGCACTTTGGGCCTGATGAGGCCACCTAGGAAGATGAAGAGCTCATGAAGAAGACTTATCCGGAGTTTTTCTTGGCCAACAGACATCAGGACGATGTCCAATTTTAGGAGGGGGAGATCTAATGCCCCAGGAGAATGTAAATATTTAACGTTACTGTGGTTAAAAACTGAATATGACATTATTTACTGTTTTGGAATTTAATAATATTTTTATTATTTCTTTAGTAAACAAGAAATGTTTTCTTGGTGAAAGTTGGCAACTTTTGAGAGGGAAGTTGGAAAAAAAATGATTGCAGTGAACTGCAACCCTAACTACCTCTCATAACTGGAAAGGTGTCCAGGGAAAAGGGAGGAAAAAGTTAGTCTGCGCTGTTGGGACAGGTAGGAGAGAGAGAAAGCAGAAAAAGAGGCTAATTCTGGTGATGACCAGATAGCCAAGCACGAAAGTGCCAGCAACTTGCTGAGGGCTGTGGTCTGGCAAGAGTTAGGGGGGAGATTCTGGTCTCGAAAGACGAATCTCAAGGTTGGGTGGCAAATCAGAAGCGGAGGAACAGAGGGGGGTCCAGCTTCTGGAGCAATTGTAAGTTACATCGGTACAGGTAAGTGAAAAATACTCTTAACCATTATGCAAGTAATTTGGGTAGGAAAAAGTGATATATAAAAATTACTTTACTATAAAGTACTGTGATCAGTTAACTATGTTATGAATACTGTATTAGATTATCTTCATTGTAAAATTCATAAGAGTTTGCAAGTATCCAGTGTTTGTGTCATTTTGGAGGGAAAGAAGTTAAATGAAATATAACCATCATATGACCAATATATTCTTTTCTAAAGAAAAATATAAGAAAATAATAGTAGCGAAAGATACCTGAAACCCTCTTGGTGGGTGATTACCACCTTGGTATTGTAGAACATTATAGCGGTCTGTTAGAATTAGACTGCCGCAAGTATGGACGGCTATACACGAGGGTTTCACCCGACGGATATAACAATGACCTCTCTGGCACTTATGAAATACACGCTTGGAAATAACCATGATTTAGTACAAAATTAGAGAACGGAGAAGTAAGAAAATTACACTAAAACTCAATGCCGTGAGACGATGGTGGGAATAACAGTATCCATTGATCTTGCTTTAACGGATAACTCAGGCCTAGAGTAGATTCTACCGCTCAGGGAAAAAGCATTCATTATTAGGAATCGGCGAGGGTTAGTCTGGTGAGACCCACCCTCTGGCGCCTTACATGAAAAGTCTAGTTAAAATAAGGGTGACTAGGGTCTCAGGATAGTGGTTACAAGTGTGACAATAGTCAAACAGAGACAACCCGGAAGAAGGAAATGATGACCGTTAGGTGATGGAATTTCACTTGCAAGTACTGAGATGAAACTCGGGTCTCGACCTGAAGACAACTTCTTCCTAAAACAGCTAAATGACATTCATACTGTAAATTGACATTCATACTGTAAAGTAGCATTCATATGGTAAATTAGGAATTACATGAAGAACCTGACAAACTACAGTGCTAAACATTAGGCAAAACTTCCTGTTGACAGCAAACTATAACATTTCTGGAAGCAGAGTTAACTTATTTCCATTGTTTTTAACAAAAGAAAGCTGTAACAACATCAACAGTTAAGTAATGGAAAACAGAGTATAAACCATTGAAAATGAAGCATGGTGATATCGTCAAGTTCTATTCAAGCGAGACTGCCATGTATATCCTAAATATGAGATCAAATTAGGTAGACAGTAATTCTTGTTAAGTCATTGTACAAAAAACAAGATATGAAGCAGGTCGCCCCAGAAATTCTTAAAGAGGGCCTGCTGGAACTAGTAGAGAATTTACATACATGGTCGAATGGCTCAATAAAATAGAACGAGGAATTTAAAAAGCCTTTTCTCCCCTAAGGTTCTGTTATATATATAATATATAATATAATAATATATATATATATTATATAATATATATATATATACTATGTATATATATATATATATAGTATATATATATATATATTAATTACTATAATATATATATAATAATATATACATGTAGTAAACAGTCTTAGCAGGTATAGATGCCGACACCCAAACCGGGTCACCAACAGTGAGCTATGCGAGCCACGGAATCTGAACATCAACGGAAGGGACCATCGACTTAGTCAGCCTTTTATCACAAAAAACAGCTTTAACAAGCAAAACATTTCTTTGCATACCAATGAGTTCCGAGAAGGCATTTCGGCGCCCGAGAGTGTTCCACCATCCAGCGCTAACCGCAACCAAGATTGGCCAGAAGTACCTGCGAACAAGAACCATATGGTTAAAAACTGTGAATAACTAAGCATGAAACTGGTTATCACCCTAAACAAATGATATAGAAGGGGAAAATAAGTTGCATAGGATGAACCCTCTTGCTGTACCTAGTGATGCAACTCGGTAGCCAAGGGTAGCTTCAAAACCCCCGTGACTTTCATCTCAACAAACAAACTCTGAAACCGAGTCTGCACAAGCCTGCAGTCAAAAACAAGGGTCAGAGCGACTCTCCAGAGCTTTCGATGCAAAAATGAGACTATCTGTTAGCGCCGAGGGTAGGGTAAATCGGTAGATCCTTGCTACAACCGTTGGATCGACGTCTGAGTTGTGTAGTCGTAGATGCAGGAATGATCCTGAGGAGGTAGTTGTAGCTTACCCACGCCACATACCAAGCGGGACAGACAGTTAATACACACAAATCACATAAATCACGCTTTACTGACTATGCATCGCTAATCTGAGGACCCCTGTAGAGAGTATACAAATTGACGGATAAGATTCATGACAATCTTCCGTACGACAGGTCAGACAGATAACCCTGTGTGGGAGGCGATACAGCCTTATCCAATAGCCAAATGAAATTGAACGATGAGACCAAAAGCTTATGGACCTCGAAGTTGTAATCATGTGAGGCGTACTTAGATGCATGATTGTCAACCTTATAAAGTTTGCAAACCACCGTGAAGAGAATTGATATTATGTGGGTCTGGGTAAATGATATATATATAAAAAAAAAATTGTCTCGGGGTATATGACATTTTTCAATTTCTGGGGCCTCCCTCAATTTACGATGATGGAAATGGCTAACCCTAGCAATGACTTGGGCCTCCTCAATGCAGATGTGATGCTTACATTTATCTAGTATAAGTCAGAGTGGCATCTAGTATAACCTGGTTCAGTCATAACCCTATCAAATTTTAGATACCATTGCCATGAAGCTTGTTTTAGGCCATACAAGCTCTTCTTCAACCTGCACACTAATTTCTCCTTCCCTTTGACCTCATACCCTTGTGGCTACTGCATATACATCTCTTCCTCCAAATCCCCTAGATGAAAAATTGTCTTTACATCTAACTGCTCTAGATGAAAATCTTCTCTTGCAACAATACTTAAAATAGTTCTCATTGAAGTCATTTTAACAACACGAGAAAATATTTCATTAAATTCTATACCTTTCTTCTGCATAAACCCCTTCACAACAAGTGTATTCTTGTACCTTTTTTTACCTCCATATTCTTCCTTCAACCTATAAACCCATTTATTTTACAATGTTGTTTTACCTTCAAGAAACCTGACAAAGTCCAAAGCGTGGTTATGTATCAAGGAGTCTATAACAACCCTGGTTAAAAATCCATGTAAAAAGATATAAGGCCACGGTTTATGGGACACGTATTCCAAGCTGAATGTTGGGCAAAACATCCTAGTGGGTGTTCATTTAGTTTATTATGGCTAAGGAAATTGGCAAAGGCAATCCTTGTACCTATGTTGCAATTGGGACACTTATCGATGCCACTACACAGGGCCACATAGCAGACTGGATTTATGCAATCTCCATGGGTTTTGCCTGCAGTGTTTTTGTTTATGTTGCTATTAACCATCTTCTTCAGAAAGGATTAATACACAACCCTAAAAACCCTGTTATCCTCTTTGACAAGCCCTTTTACAAATATTTGGATGTACTCACTGGAGCTAGATTGATTGCAGTGGTAATAAAAATAAAGACTTTGAGATCCGAAGTTGAGACCTTAACTAAAATAAAGATAAAGACTTTGAGATCCGAAAATGAAGGGGAATACACTTCAAAATAACCTATTTCATATTGTAAAGAAGTAGGTATTAAGAGGGAGCACATTGTTCCCTACAACCACGAACAAAATGGAGTAGTAGAAAGGAAGTATAGAACCATTGAAGTATGCATAAGGACTGTAATATTTTATAAAGCTCTACCAAAATTTCTATAGGGAGAAGCAAACATGACAGTTGTATATATACAAAATAGAATTCCTCATAGAATCCTTGATAATATGACACCTGAAGAAGCATTCACAAGGAATAAGACATGTGTAGACCATCTCCAAATCTTTGGGTGTCCCGCATATATTCATGTTCCAAAAGACAAGAAAAAGAAGTTAAAATCTACAAGTATAAAAGGTATCTTCATTGGTTATAATCTTTCATCAAAAGAACATATAATCTACATCAAATAAGGAAGACAAATAAACGTTAGCAAGGATGTTATATTTGATGAAAACCATACCTAAAAAAGGTCTAAGGATATACCAATTGAATATGATGAAGAAGATGTGTCGTTATTTGAAGAAGAAGAGAAAAATGAAAAGGCACTTACAAACCAAGAAGAAGAAGAAGGACCAAGTGAGCCTATTCAACCTATAATCATTCCCAAAACAAAGAAGAGACCAAATTGATTAAAATCTACACTTGAAGATGTTGAAGGACATGGAGAAACTAAAGGAACTTTCAAATAAAGAAAAATACCGAAGAGATACTTTGGATATATAGCATACGTGACAAACTTAATTGAAGCAAAACCAACTACCTTTGAGGAATATGCTCATCAAGAAGAAAGGAAGAAAATGATGCAGGAAGAATACCAATCCATCATGAAGAATGGGGTTTGGGAAATTGTTCCCATACCTCATGACAAATATGTTGTCACTTCCAAATGGATTTACAAAATCAAACATGTCATAGATGGAAGCATAGAAAAATATAAATCCAGATTTTTTGCAAGGGGTTTCTCTCAAAATGAATAATAGATTATGATGAAACCATTCCTCATATTTCCAGGTATACTACTATTAGATCTTTAATTTCGTTAGCTGCAACTACGGATTGGAATAACCATCAAATAGATATCCAAACAACATTTCTAATGGAACTATTGATGAAGATGTATATATTGAACAACCAAAATGCTTTGAGACAAATAGAAAGGATACTCATGTTTGCAGACTCAAGAAAGCTATATATGGCTTGAAGCTAGGGCTTGGTATGCAAGGATGGATGCATATCTCTTAAGGATTGGGTTCGTCAAAAGTTATACCAATGCAAACTCTACATCAAGATAGTGAGGAATGAACCAGTCATTATGCTACTATATGTAGATGATTTATTTATTACATGTGTGAAGTGCATAATTCTAGAATGCAAGAAAACGTTGGCAACATAATTTGAAATGAAATATTTTGGACTCATGCATGATTACTTGGGCTTAGAAGTTTGGTATAATCCCATAGAGATATATCTTGGTCAAGGTAAGTACATAATCAAGATGTTACAAAAGTTTAGTATGATGGATTCCAAGCCTATGACCATTCCCATGATCACTAATCTCAAGAATTTGAGAAGCTCTCACTCTAGTCTCGTCGATCCTACAAGATATCATAAGTTAGTGGGTTGTTTGATGTACTTGGTGAATATTAGACCTGATATATGCTTTGTTGTAAATGTTCTTAGTCAATTTTAGTTGGAGCCTTGTTATGACCATTGGATATCTACTAAGAATATTTTGAGATACCTACGTGGAACAATTCATCACTTCTTGAAGTATGATGGAAAGGAAGTTAAATGAACAGTTTTTACAGATTCCGATTGGGGTGCAAGTGAGACTGATGGGAGGAGCACCGTTGGTGGTTGTTTCAGTTTGGGATATGTTATGATTTCATAGATGAGCAGAAAAAAAGATCATGTTCCATTAAGTGTGTTGAAGCTAAATATGTTGTTGCATGTGAAGTAGGAAAATAAGATGTTTGGTTAAGAAAACTCTTGACATATTTGTTTGGAAATCCTCTAGATCATACAATGATAAATTGTGATAATCGAAGCAGTATCAAGATGTTTGAATACCCTGTATTCCATGCCAAAACGAAGCATATAAATAACAAGTACCATTGCATTAGGAGTTTTGTACAAGACGGGGTTATGAAGCTACAATATATTCTAACAGATGAACATGTATTTGATGTATTGACGAAATATATTCCAAATAAGAAGTTTGAATACTTTAGAAGCATGCTTGGATTGGTTGATGTTACAAATTTAGTTGATAGGGAGAGATGAAGTATCTTGTGCCAACAAGATGCTTGGGAGGACATCTGGCTTACCTATGGGTTGATGTCTAGATCCCAAAGTAGGGAGAGGGTGTCGTTGGTCATGGAGCTCTGACCTTGGATACACACCTAGATACTTGGGTTGGTGTTAGATCTTAAAAACCTTGATGGTATCTAGAGAGACTAAAGCTTGAGTACCCCTTAGTTCCACTCGATTGGAGTACACTAGTCATGTATCTAATCTGTAGCATTGTGTGTGCTATAAATCTTCATAGTTCATTTCATTATGAGATCTTCCATGTACCTATATATGTATGTAATTATGAATACCTCCTTAGTTAAGAGGGAGTGCTGAAGAATTTAACTAGTTTTAGTCTTCATAATTGTATTTTCAAAAGAAATTATATTATTAAATAAAATTACTTATTAAAGCATGGGCTTCATGCTTAGGTCAATGATTCTTAGGTAAAAGCCTCCATTGAAGGCTTCTAGGTTTTATCTTGAGTCAATAGAGTCATTTTCATTTTTATTAGAACCATCATAGGCTTTTGTATCATGTAAAAAGAATTTTTTTTGAGTCAAAAATGCCATTTGTCAAATCCACACCAAGTCAACCCTTTCCTCATGAAGTCGGTATGAATTAGGGAAATTCGGCCCAGCAGAAAGGCTATATATATATAAGCAACTCGACCTATTTGAAGCACTCACTCAACAAGTTCGTGTTAGAAAATTATATATTACAAAGCAATGGAACACATAAAATATTGCAGAAATATAAACATAGAAAACGCATAAAACAAGAGAGACACGTGGTTCACCTAGTTTGGGCTACGTCCACGGAGAAACAACCAGTCCTTATTTTTTATATTATCCAACAAACAAAAGAGATACAACCTACAACAGATTCGTTGTAACTCCCTCTTCACTCTCAATCTCCTCTCTCTTCCTCACTCCGAATACAGATCTACATAGATGCAATACAATTCCCTCATATATAGTGAGGGGTTGCCTTCTAGGGAAAAAAACCCCAAATTAAACATAATTCCTACCGTCAGATCTCCGCCTAATGAATGGCCCAGGTTGACTATGAAATTACAACATTTTACAAGGCAATTTTACATCTATTCTTAGCTTTGGGGGTGCTGCTCCCGAAACCCCTCGCCAGCGAGGGGCTCCCAAAAGGTTGCAACCACCCCCCCCCGGAACCCCCCCTGCAATGAATATTTTACAGGTGGCGTTATCGCCCCATTTCGAACTGGGGTCCAATGCAGCGATACCTTTGAATGTAGAGGATAATCAGGCTCCACACCCAACAATATCCCACTTGGAGACTGATTATAACAACTCCACTGCTGCTTCATTTGCTAGACAATGACTCCACTTTGGACCTGGTTGTTTCTCATCTTCTTCATCATACTTGAAGACCAATTGAAACTGAGCAAATTCTCAGTTTCTCCCTGGTTACAACTTTTGTTAACATATCTGTAGGATTCTGGCTAGTCTGTATCTTTTCCAGCTTCAACTGTCCATCTTCCAATGTTGACCATATGAAACGGTACTTGAGTTATATATGTTTAGTCTTGGAATGAAATGCAGATTTCTTTGCAATATGTATGGTCCAACATCTGTTATGCACAAGCTCTTTATTTTTTACTCTTCTTTTTTTTTCCCAACTCAACGAATCTGTACTCTCTTCTGTTTTCCTAAACCCACTTCTCATAGAATTTTTAAATCAACATGCTTCAACCTGGCAACAAATTTCTTGAGTGAAGAATTTGCATCCCCTTCTCACTCATGTGCCCGAGCCTATGATGCCACAATGTCATATCTTCTCCTATAGAGGTTAAAGCATTAACAGAATTAGAAATAACATTACATAAATACAATGTACCAACCTTTCCTCCTTTCGTTATTACCAAGGATCCTTTAGTGACCTTCCAGGTTTTATCTGTGAAAGCAGTTACGCAACCTTCACCTCCCAACTGCCCTGATGAAATCATATTTTTCTTCAGATCTGGAACATACCTTACCTCCTTCAATAGCCACTAAATTCCATTTTGTTGTTTTATGAAAACTGTACCCATTCCAATGATTTTACAGGGTTTATCATCACCCAATCGAACCTGTCCAAAATCTCCTTGAACATAATCATAAAAATGTTTCCTATTAGGTGTGGCATGGAATGAGGCCCATGAATCTACCACCCAAGCATCAATAATATTTTCTAATGAAAGAATCAAAGAATCATGAGGTTGTCGCCCCATTTCAAACTGGGGTCCAATGTGGCGATACCTTTGAATACAAAAGATAATCAAGCTCCACACCCAACAGTTCAATCTACAAGAAAGAGAAGCAGAAAAAAATAGAAAAGTTGCAGGAGAAGGAAGGAAGAAACTGGAAGACATAAATCAAGTTTTTGGGAAATATTTCTCTCACAGGTACAAAGTTTTTGGGCTGTAGCTGGGGCTGAAATTTTGAATCTACTACATGTCCGAATTTTTGAAGCTGGGGGCCACAATTCAAGATGGAACTTGCTACTGGGAAGCTGACACTTGGAGACTTTGGCAGGGGTCATCTACAAGGAGGAAGACTAACTTCACATAGGGTTTGGGGAATATTCTTATCTTTTGGAGTCATCTAGAAGTTTCCTTGTCTTATCAACTCCTATGAGCTCGAAAATGGATGAGGAATGAGTTAAGGAGCATCCTATCCTCTCATCCCTTCCTCCATTTAACTAATTTTAAGTATGGAAGTCCAGTCAATGTCACCATTAATGACAAAACCTCCTTCATCTTCCTATAAATTGACCACTCTTCTAAGTGATCAGGGGCTGGATTATGTTGAATTGTAAGGAGATAATGTTGCTATGAGACTTGACTTTGGAGCAAATGATGTGATGTCACAAGCTTGTCTTGCTTTTGATGTGATGTGGATGGAATCCAAGCTAGAGGAACGACTTTGAATCAGACACTGATGGTTGTAATTCCCTCTCTTATCTAATAAAGTGTTTTAACCTTTTTCCAAATGTTGTGTTCTTTCATAATGCTTATATGTATGAATTGCTTATGATTCATTTCATTTATATTCAATGGATCGTATGCTTTGATCGGTTTTTATCTTCTATTGTGTTTAAAGGGTACTTCTCAAGCGATTAAGTATGGGAAGGAGCGACGGAATCGATAACACGGAGACGAGAGGAAAGCAGAACTACAGGTAGGCCTTCTATCCTCTCTTCTTATCTATTGCTTACAGGAAAAGTCTGAAACACTTTAAATTGTTGTTCTAGGCACAACTACTTGTCTAGTGAATTAGTGTTTATCCATAGATGCTAAATTCTCCAAAACACTACATGGAACAATTCACCACTTCTTGAAGTATGATGGAAAGGAAGTTAAGTTAACAGTTTTTACTGATTCTGATTGGGGTGCAAGTGAGACTAATGGGAGAAGCACCGTTGGTAGTTGTTTCAGTTTGGGATATATCATGATTTCATAGATGAGTAGTAAAAAAAATCATGTTCCATTAAGTAGTGTTGAAGCTAAATATGTTGTTGCATGTGAAGTAGGAAAATAAGATGTTTGGTTAAGAAAAATCTTGACATATTTGTTTGTAAATCCTCTAGATCATACAATGATAAATTGTGATAATTGAAGCAACATCAAGATGTTTGAATACCCCGTATTCCATGCCAGGACAAAGCATATCAGTAACAAGTACCATTACATTAGGAGTTTTGTAGAAGATGGGGTCATGAAGCTACAATATATTCTGACGAATGAACATGTATTTGATGTATTGACGAAATATATTCCAAATAAGAAGTTTGAATACTTTAGAAGCATGCTTAGATTGGTTGATGTTACAAATTTAGTTGATAGGGAGAGATGAAGCACCTTGTGCCAACAAGATGCTTGGGAGGACATTTGGCCTACCTATGTGTTGATGTCTAGATCCCAAAGTAGGGAGAGGGTGTCGTTGGTCATGGAGCTCCGAACTTAGATACACACCTAGATACTTGGGTTGATGTTAGAGCTTAAAACTTTGATGGTACCTAGAGAGGCTAAAGCTTGAGTACACCTTAGTCCCACTCGATTAGAGTACACTAGTCATGTATCTAATATGTAGCATTATGTGTGTTATAACTCTTCATAATTAATTTCATTATGAGATCTTCCATGTACCTATATATGTATGTAATTATGAATTCCTCCCTAGTTAAGAGGGAGTGCTAAAGAGTTTAACTAGTTTTAGTCTTCATAATTGCATTTTCAAAAGAAATTTTATTATTAAATAAAATGACTTATTAAAGCATGGGCTTCATGCTTGGGTCAATGATTCTTAGGTAAAAGCCTCCATTGAAGGCTTCTAGGTTTTTTCTTGAGTCAATAGAGTCATTTTCATTTTTATTGGAACCGTCATAGGCTTTTGTATCATATAAAAAGAGTTATTTTTGAGTCAAAAATGCCATTTGCAACTCCACACCAAGTCAACCCTTTCCTCATGAAGTCAGTATGACTTAGGGAAGTTCGGCCCAGCAGAAAGGCTATATATATAGAGGCAACTCGACCTATTTGAAGCACTCACTCAACAAGTTCGATCTACAAGAAAGAGAAGCAGAAAAAAAGACCAAAGTTGCAGGAGAAGAAAGGAAGAATCTGAAAGACCTAAGTCAAGTTTTTGGGAAATATTTCTCACACGTACAAAGTTTTTGGGCTATAGTTGGGGCTGAAATTTTGAATCTACTACATGTCTGAATTTCTGAAGCTGGGGGCCAAAATTCTGGATGGAAGTTACTACTGTGAAGCTGACACTTGGAGACTTTGGCAGGGGTCATCTACAAGGAGGAAGGCTGACTTGGTGATAGGAGGAGGTCTTCATTTAGGTATAAAGGATCTTGGATTGCCTCATCTTGATTTGAATCTACTAGTAGAAGAGTTGGATTGGGTTTTCCCCTTGGAGGGGTTTTTCCCTAGCTAAGAGCCTACATCTTGTGTCTCTTGTTATTGTGATCTTCATATACATTTATTTCGTAATTTCCTGATGAAATATGAACTAATAAATAATTAAAATAATCCAACATAAATCACAAGTAATTATCAAGAAAGAGGAATCAAACCCTAAGCATTGATTTCTCAACACAACCTTAAGTTTAAACATGTCCTTTTTAAAATACAATTAAAGTATCACTAAACAGAAAAACAATGTTGGCTATAGACAAAAATACATATTTGGTTAATAAAATAATCTTACATCAATTTTATATAGAGAGAAATAAAGTAATTGAAAGCAAATAAGAAATCTTATATTTTTCAATTTTGAGTGTGAGGAAGATGTGTAATTCTTTTTCTTTTCAAAAATATGTCAATATAGGCTTTAAATCAAAATATTTGAGTATTAAATTAAACTAATATATTTAAATATCAACTTCACATACACACACACACATTGTTGTGTTGCTAAAAATGATTGAGATATGAAATTCCTTCCATGCTCAACATTGAGTTGGTACATGGTGTGTGTGTGTAGAATTGGCTTACATCCATCTTAACCCTAGATCTATAGCACCGAGAGGGATGTGATCTCTTCCTCTCAGTGTTATAGATCTAGGGATAAGATGGATCTAAGCTAGTTCCACACACACACACACACACACCATGTATCAACTCCATGCTGAGCATGGAAGGAATTACACATATCCTTCCTTTTAACAACATGCACACCAATACATACATACATACATGATGCACATATGTATGTATTGGTTTGTGTGTTTTTAAAAAGAAAGAGATACGAAACTCCTTCCATGCTCGACACAGAGTTGATACATGGTGTGTGTGTGTGTGTGTTGAACCAACTTAGATCCATCTTAATCCTTAATCTATAACATTGAGAGGGATCAAATCCATTAAGGTGAAAAATTTTCTTCAATTTTTGAAGTCCGAAAGAGATTTGCATCTCAAGAGATTTAATCCCTCTCGATGCTTGATAAGTACCAGGTTAATATGGGTTAAGATGGATCTACGTTGTCATTATGTAAATTTATTTTAATGTGATATGCATATTATGTATTGTTTTTTTGAATAAATTGTTTGTAATTTGATTAATAAAAACAAAATTGTAATATAAAAAATAACTCAAGCTAATTGATTATTATTATTATTATTATGATTACTACTACCTTTTTTGTTGAGTTGAAATTATGATTTTTTTCATTATTTTTTTATATAACACTTCATTCTTCACTACAACATCTTCCCCATATTGGGTTTTAGAGTGCTTATCAGTGAAACAAGTAAAAATAGATTTGTTGGGAACACAAATATCTATAAAACGCAATTGAAATATTAATTAGTTAGTTTCCAAAAAAAAGAAAGGATCTATTTCATTTGAAATCCCAACACCTCGAGGCTTGATATCTTAATAACTTGGGACTCCAAAAATTTGCCTTCCTGGGGATTAAGCCTCATTTTGATTAGGCTCATGGTCATGGAACCATGATGACCATGTGACACAAGGTTGAAGCTAGGATCTCAAACACCAAATTGTTTAGCATTCCAAAGACAAAAGAGGTTAACCCCTAAATTTTCCCTAGGAAACCATGTATCTAGAGGAGATCCTTAACTTGTCTTAAGAGATGAAAAAGATACTTTGATAGGGAAATGGACTACTTAGAAGGCTTATGAAATACAAATATCTCCACTAATCATGAAGACACTTAACACTTCATCCTCATTGTCAATAAGTAGTCAACTTCTCAAGTAATACCAGAGAGGGCACTACACACAATTTTCCTCTTTGGAGGCCTTCAAACCTCTTCTCCCAACCAGGGAAACCTTATTTTCTATTTCCTTCTTCCCCTGATAAACTCATTGTAGACTAAACCATTAACCAGTCTAAACATGTACACATCATAATTGTTAAGTCCTCTAGTTGGCATAGTAAAGGCTAAACACCTTCACCCAAAGGACACTTTATGCTCTTTAACATATTTCCAACCAACTAAAGAGTTCTTTGATGACCTCTATAAATATTATCATCATATGTTTTGAGAATACTCTTTAGCCTTGAGTCTCCCTCTTCCAATCAAGACTTCTATTCTTGTATCTAATCCCGTATCACTATGATCACTTTGGTAGGCCTAGAGATTCTCTAGTTTATCTAATAATAAACCAAGGACATTAGCCATACCCAAGACTCCAAGTCTATCAGTTCCATGCTTAAGATGAACCATTTACTTCATGTCCATAAACATGAAATACATGTCAACGCAAGAACACATTAAAGGATGATTAACAAACATATGAATGATGTGCAACTACTGGAGTTAGATATACTAATTCACATAATAATCAGGTAATACATAGATCATAATATCCATTTAGAAAATAAGAATATAAATTTACACATTTCATTAATCACCATTTATTTCATATTAATATGGTTTACATTACAGAAATAAATTCCACAAGGGTATTTATCTAATCCAATCCATTAGTTATCTACAACTTCGGAAGGGTGAGCTATGTTCCAGCCCCACCATAAACTCAAATGCACTGTAGTATTTCTTGTAGTTTGTCACCCTTGACCTACACCATGAAGCCATGAGGAAAGTTCTCACTTAGAATTATAATGTGGATGCATGAATTCCATACTCCTTCATTAAATCAAGCTCGCCAGTTCCCTCAAGGTCACACTAAGCCCAAAGTCTGCCCAATTGTTATGGGTAGTTTCTTAGCTGCTTTGCATAGTAAGCACCCAAAAAGCTAAATAATCTCTTCTAGGCTATCAATGGTGTAGGGATCAAGGCCACTCTCATTCATACACATAGAATTTAGTATGATATCTCTCAACCTATTGAGCAAAGGCTTGTTCTTATTCAAAATATGGCCACCAAAGGCTTGCATAGCACAAAAAGAACCATTCTTGATGCTTCCCTTTTGCTCTTCTTGTCCATGGTTCAATAATATTTCTTAGTAATCGAACACACTAGGCATGCACAACATGAAGTAATTCCTTCACTTAGCCAAGAGCCCCTCGGTGCTTCCTCGGTGCTTTTATGCATAACATAGAAAAATTCCTCAAAAATCCAGTTGTCTCTCTAGCTCGGGTTGGAGACTCAAACAATGACCTCACTCTCAATTCATCACACACAAGTTTTTCCTTTAGCTCCCATGAGAGCTTCCTCTCACCTCTTTGTTCTTCTCTTCTACTCTTCTCTTTACTTCCACAGGTGCATTCCTTCATGGATGATCCTTCTCGATTGTTCATGCTTCACATACCCACCAGTCTTCCTTTAAATGTAAATTTTCCTTCATGCCCATGATAGCTTCCTACATTTGTTTCTTCATTTGTCCTCTTACATGTTTTTCTTCCTCGGGTTTCTTATCAAATATTCACATGTTGTTCAAATCATGAGCTTTTCGTTTCGAACTCAGAAGTCGTCTAGTGGTATGTTTCCCATACCTTGAATAAGATAGTTAGGACATAGCCCACCGAATTCTGTCAATATGATATTTACTTCCATGCCTTCCAATTATATATTTTATTGGGACAAGTTGTCACTCTTAGATCTCATGAACATTAAGATCAACCAATAATTTATTGGAAACAATTAATTATCCAAATCCCATTTTTTCTAGCTTCCCTCCTCCTCATAACTTCTCATGGTCCTGATCAAAGTGAGTCGTGGAGGAAAGACACCAAATGAGAAGCATTTAAGGATAAAAAATATTGTTGATAAGATTAAGCAAATCCATTTACAAGTACATCAGTCATTGAAGAAGTCATAAGAAAAGAACAAATCCTAACATGACTAACACAAAATTGAGAAAACATTCATAGTGGGATATAAAGTTTGGTTGTATCTAAATAAAGAAATGTTATAGGGTCATAGTAAAAATATCAAATCCCTATGATATGGTTCTTTTGAAGTGTTGAAAAGGGTAGATGATAATGCCTACACACTTAGTCTACCTTGGTAGTCGACCAATAAACCAATGAGCAAGTCTTAATTACCATAGAGGACTTAAAACTAGAAGCTTAGGTGTAGTTAGCATAAGATACAAGTTTGCAAAAGAAATTGAGAACAATTAGATGGGGTTAGCATGAAATTTGGTAATATGGGTTGAAACATCAATTTTCAAGCAAGGCCAATTGGTATTCTAGGGAGAAGGTCAAGGAGAAATTCCCTCACATCCCTCAATAATATATGTTGGGTACCATAAGGCTCATTAAATGAGTAGATACAATCAATAATGGAACACTCTATATGTTTTCATCTATTTTGGTACTTTTTGGGTGGAAAAATGGGACCTATTGGCTTGTGGGACCCATTTTAAGTGTAGGTCCTACTTTGGTGATTTTGGGTCTATAAACTTTTGAGGCCATTTGAGGCCTCAAAAGGCTCTTTTGGGTGTTAAAACATTGCAAAAACTCTTATAACATCTCGACACTATTCTACATATTGAGAGCTTTCTAATGGTGTAATGGTCTCTTTAATTGAAGATTCTATGCAGAAGTTGTGCCTCCTGGAATTTGACCTATCCTATTAACTAACATGATATCAAGTGGATCCCATGTCAATTTACATTACTCAGACATGTGGAACCAACCCCCTGTGGACTTTTAGTAAGATTCTAGAGTATGCAAAACCTAACACTAGTTGGGAGTCAAGGCATAACGTTGATTCTAGATAGCTATTATGCCATGTTAAATATTGAGTCACTAGGAAAGGAAGGGATTCTATTATTAGTATGTTGAGTATATTTCCATAGGAGTAAAGAGCATTCAAAGAGGGATATTGAAGTATAACAAAGGAAATAGAAGTTCTTGTACCAACCATATTGGCCACAATGTCCATGACAATAGCATAGTGAGTGCCACTTTTTTTGTATTTGCATTTCATAATGAGAAGAAAAAAGAAGAACATAGGCTTCACCTTCTAGTTAATTTTTTTGTATATTGGATTTTCTCAGGGTACATATTGTGCTCATTATATAGATGGTGTGTTGTTCTCTTAACTTCTTTCATTTCAATTTCAATCATTACATTAAGCTAATAATATGAAATCTAAATCTTAGGTAAATCACTACATGATAATAGATTACAAAAACTTATAAGATCATATCTATAATATCTTACAAAATGAATATTCGCAACATTTTGGACATCAATACAAATTTCCAAAAAACGAAATCAGCTTATAAAAACTTCAGCATTGAATATGAATTGGGCTAAATGTAAAACAAAAAAGTCAAATAAAAAGGTCAACTTATATTATTATCCAATTTTAAGGTCACGGCCAAGCCCGCCACCAAATTGGTGTATGAGATCCCTTTGTATGTGGGACAAGGGACCCACCTCCCCCCAAGCCAGATACCAAATTGGTGTATGAGACGCCCTTGTATGTGGGACAAGGGACCCACCTATGAGACCCCTTTGTATATGGGACAAGGGACCCACCTCCCAAATTGGTGTATGAGACCCCCTTGTATGTGGGACAAGGAACCCACCTCCGCGCAACGATTTGACTGCTAAATCTATGAAGACATACATACTCTACCCCCCTCTGGGTTTGAACCTATAACCTTTTAGAAGGAAACACATGCTCTTAACTATTAGGCCCACTCAAACTATATAAAAATTCCAACATTAAGTATAAGTCATACATTTACCAATAACCAATAATAATAACAAAAATATTTTAAACTATTAATATATATACATTTTAAAAGATTTATTACAAAAATTTACATAACCAAATAACCAATTACCAAATTCGTTACTAAAAGACCATAAAAAATTACCAAATTCGTTACTAAAAGACCATAAAAAAGAAACTTCCCTATTTATTGATAAAATATTGCCATAAGCATAGTATTTATAAATGGTCAATAAAACAAATTGATAAGATATTGCCATAATCATAGTACTCATAAATGTTCAATAAAACAATTGATAATGCAGAGGGAAAAATAAAAAATAAAAATAATGTAGTATATTCTGGGAATTAATATCCATCTTTCACATCTTTATCATATATTCCAAAAGGACACCTATTATAAAACTTATACCTTTTAGTACATTCCATATTATGAATAGCTATTGCAATATCAAAAAAATAATACAAGTCATAAACTTTCTCAACTAGTGGAGACATCCAAAACCAAAGGCCAATCAGAAGGGTTAATGTCTTCTTCAACCCAAGTGAAGGGCTGTACAAGGTACCCAAGTGCTGTCCAAGACAAAAGCTTGTCCCTTCGATACCTGCACATTGTAAATTTACAAATCAAAATAAAAGCTTGTCCCTTCAATACCCGCACATTGTTGATCTACAAATCATATACAAAGGTCCCAATAATTGCAACAACAATTTATTATCGCCCAAGAGGCAAGGAATAATATCCGATCCACTTCGAATAAACGAATATCTCGGAGTTGGAGGCCGCTGTACGTTCCAAAAGGACAATCCAGTTCTGTACGCGGCGACACAGGTAGATTTGTTCATAACTCAATGCTTTCTCTGGTAGCCTGGCTATAAATTTAGGTCAAACTGATCGATATTTTCCATCCATTAGACTTGCAGGTTGCAGAGCAATGGCAGACCAAAGCAGCTCCTGCATTGACATCCAGGCCTCACCAGGGAATTCGATGCACGGGGTCAATGGCAGCAAGGCCACGTTTGAGTTTTCAGTGGATGGTAAGTCTTAGACTAAATTAAAGTTTAAAGTTTTCTGAATTTAGTGATTTATATTATCGTGATAAAATCATATTGATAAATATTTGATCTACTCGTTTTAAACAATCTAATTAGATGGTTTGAAATGCTTCTACCAGATATTTGTCTATATGATTTTATCAAAAAAATCTCAAAACAAAGTTTAAATTGTTAGAATTCTAGATTCCAATAATATGTTCAAAATGAATGAACCACATTGAATGAATGATTTGAAAAAAAAATCTTCCGAAACAAAGTTAAAGTGGTTAGAATTCTAGATTCCAGTGGTATTTGACCCTGGTATTTTATTTCTCAATTTATTTTCCCTGAGTGTCTTTTACTAACACCACAGGCATCCATGGTGGCAACGGGAATTTATTCAAGCTACCTGTGGACTCGGAGCACAAGGCCACGCGTTTCAAGCTACTCTCTTTCGCGAATCCCCATATGAGAACGTTTCATCTATCGTGGCTCTCTTTTTCCACATGTTTCGTGTCTAAGGAGGTTTGTCCATGCACAGGGAGCACGTAGCATTGAATTTACAATCGTGAGCTCGAGACTCTGATCGAATCACATTGCCAAAAGAAACTATAGCCCTGAAACTATCAAACCTGAGCGTGCATAATAATCATCATAACCAGCGTGTGCCTTGTATGTTTTTTTTGAAAGAAAAGAATACTATCTTGTACATATTACATAAATCTTATTCAACAGAATCTTTGAGCCACAATTTTTTTTATCTAACTACAATAACCGCTTGTTTTTGTGTATAGATTTTTCCTAAAGCTCTAGTCCAATATTGTCTAAGAAGATATCAGTTATATTCTAATCAAAATGGATTTGTCTATAGAGCTTGCTGCTTGCTGTTAATTACAGCCGTTTAAATAAATTATATATACATTTACTCCAGCATAACGTTAATACTACGTACATTTGACATAGTATCCGGATTAAAAGTAACAAAATATATGACACTTGGATCCCTTTTTAGATAGCATGTTCGTAATGCGATTTTGCTCCTTGTATTTTTGTTTGTAGGAGATATGTTGAAAGAGACTCGAGGATGTGATTCATACAATTAGATAACGAAGTTGGATGAAAGTGAGTGTGTCCATTAACCCAGTGAATAATGTCCTTGGAGTCTCCAAATATCTTTATATCATTAATTCCAAGCCATTTTGCGCATATGAGGACGTCCCAAAGAGCGATGATTTGAATCTTGCTATTGGTACCTTTTCCACCCTCTCACCAGAAATGATAGAAGCAACTGGGCTCACAGACTATGAATGCACCACAACTGCATTGTTTATTTGAGCTAGCACCATCAAAAAAGCCAACTCTGAACATTTTCCAGATATCCCATTTTTTAATCCTTCTTTTTTTCTGAGGTTGTTTCTTGGGACCACTTTATGAAAAATAATTCACTATCCTTATCAGAGTGTTCCTCACATTAGCCACTACATGATAAAAAATCCTTCTATTCCTACATCTCCATATGCCCCATATGATGTAGAAGGGCAAAGTGCAATAATCCTTTTGCATCCCAAACCAGTGTTTTAAACAATCCTCCAATGAGCTAATGACCCAAGTAAAAGCAATGTGAAGTGTATGCAAGACATTAGTCCAAACCTCTGTAGCAAATGGACAAACCAAAAATATGTGTCGAACACCCCTTGAATTTTGCATGCATAGAGGGAAAATAATAGGGTCAATGAATCCCTTGTGAACAAGATTCTCCCAGGTAAGTATTTTTTTATGTAAGGACAGCCAACAAAAACACTTAAGTTTCTGCGGAATCTCCCATGACCAAGACTTTTGAAACCAAACTTTGTATTCTAGAGTTACTGTGGTCATTGAAATAGATTCGTATATCTCTCTAATGAAAATTTGACCATTATAGGTTTGTCCAACCCAATCCATCTTATCCACCTTTTCAGAAATTGTGACCCCCGCAACACTAATTTGCAGGATGTATTGTTCCCTTTCATCTACTAGAACACCAAATAATCCAATCTCGTATGCCCTAAGCCACGACTGAAAAATGTTAGGAAAGTCTTGAAAAGCGAATATATGTGATATTGTGAAAATATCTTTATTGTGTAGATGTTTTAGGAGACGAGTACCATCCACAATCTCCCATCAAAGTCCCTCAAACAACCAATGCTTTTTTTTCATAATGCTACGCTAAATAAAGGAAGAGGTGTGTTTATATACCACTACTTCTTTGATTCACACATCAAAGGCTTTGTAATTCATGCATTTGCCCCTAATAATTTGTGATCAAATACCCCTGCATGTCAGCCCTCTCTAGAGGCTCTCGTTAATCATTGCACTGTTGAAGGAAAGTGTATCCAAAATACCCCAACCTCCCGTCTTGACAACTTTGGCAGAATTAGGTAGTCACACCAAATGTATTTTCCCTAATTGATTGCATCCGATCCTCAAAAATCTTGCCATAATAGCATTTATTTTATGTATGATTTCCATCGGGATCATGTAAATGTAGAATTTCCTTTAGATTCAAACTGAAGATTGTAATATGTTAAAACAATTGACTTGAATCTACTATACTCATCAGCGGAAATAAAATTTGATCAATGAAATCATGAAACAGAAAAGGAAGAATTTCAATCACATATAACACGATAATTTTATGGGGAAAGCCACAACTAAAAACCCATGTTATATGTATATTTCATTAATGATAATATGTGAGAAGAAAATAAAATGCTTGTTCAACCCGAACAATCTCTACACAAGTAGAATCTATCTCACTACTTCACAACCCAGTTCAAGCCAATACTTAGCGAAATTTGTTGCCTGCCAAGCTCCTATTTCCTTGCACATTTTCCTAGGGAATTAGCCGATATTTAATTGGGAAATTCCTCATCCATAAATACGAAATCCATTCATAGGCCTTCCTCTAAGTGCAAGCACCATCAGTTTAATTTAGATGATTCTACAACTGATAGTACATTGTCCCTAAACTCCAATCTCAACTGGGTATTTCTCAAAACTGACATGCATAAGTCATTAATGAGTGAATGATCAGTTATCTTATTTATCACTGTATGTAAATTAAATCCAATTTAATTCACTTGAACTCTCACTAGTTCCTCCATCAGTTATAATTAGTTTAACCAAATTTAACTCAGTTAAACT
>APFE030851621.1:0-10245 GCA_000404065.3 Pinus taeda | reverse complement strand
GATGATCCCAGAACTATGAAGGAAGCAGTGGATTCAGAGGATGGAAAACTCTGGAAAGAGGCCATGGTTGATGAAATGGCATCTTTGCACAAAAATGAGGCTTGGGATCTCATGGAATTGTCGGTTGGAAGGAAAACCATTTGCAGCAAATGGGTGTTCAAGAAGAAGACAAATGCAGAAGGGAAGGTGGAGAAATACAAAGCTCGGTTGGTAGCAAAAGCCTAGGTGCCGAGAATTGATTTTGGTGATATTTTTTCTCATGTTGCCAAGGTAACTTCTATTAGATTACTTTTATCTGTTGTTGTTGGTTTTGATTTTGAGGTAGAACAGATGGATTTGAAGACAACAATTCTTCACGGGGATTTGGAAGAGGAAATATACATGAAGCAATCTGAAGGCTTTGCGGTGAAGGGTAAGAAAGAACTGGTATGCAAGTTAAAGAAGTCTCTGTATGGGTTAAAACAATCACCAAGGATGTGGTATCAAAAATTTGATACATTTATATGGGGACTTGGCTTCACCAGACGCAAAGCAGATCATTATGTGTATTTTAAATTAATTGGTGACCATGTTATTTATCTGGTCTTATGTGTGGATGATATGTTGTTGGTTGGAAATGACAAAGAAATTATCCAGTATTTGAAGACCCAATTGTCCTCCAAATTCGACATGAAGATCTCGGTGCTGCGAACTATATTTTGGGCATGGAAATTAAAAGAGATCTGGCAAAGAGGAAGCTCTCGTTAAACCAGAGGAAGTATGTTGAGACAATACTGCAGAGGTTTAATATGGAGGATAGTAAACTCGTGAAGGTTCCTATTCCAGTAGGTGTGAGGTTATCTGCTGAACAGTGTCCCAAGACACAAGAAGAGGAAGAGGACATGTTCCTTGTTCCATATTCAAGTGCAGTCGGTATCTTGATGTATGCAACGGTCTGTACTAGACCCGAAATTGTACATGCAGTGGGAGTATTGAGCAGGTTTATGTCAAAACCAGTGAATCAGCACTAGACAGCAGTGAAGCGGGTTTTTAGGTATTTGCATGGCACTAGTGATTATGGTTTGTGCTACCAAGGAAGACCAAGATTGGACAGAATGTTGGATATTCGTGGCTTTGTTGATGCAGACTCATCTGAAAATCTAGATCAGAGAAGATCTACAAGTGGGTATGTGTTTAACCTATTGGGAGGTGTAGTAGCTTGGATGAGTAAGAAACAATTTTTGGTGGCACTATCAACTACAGAGGCAGAATACATGGTATCCATTCATGCAAGCAAGGAAGCAGTTTTGTTATAGAGATTGTGTTCAAGTATGGGGTTAGTACAAGGAGCTATACGGATAGACTGTGACAGCTAAAGTGCAATTTTCTTGGCAAAGAACCCTGCTTATCATTCAAAGACAAAGCACATCGATGTTCAGTATCACTTTGTGAAGGATATGATATAAGACAAAATGGTGTTGCTGGTAAAGGTGGACACTTTGAAGAACACTGCAGATGCATCGGCAAAATATGTTAGCTCTCAGAAGTTCTCTTGTTGTAGAGAAACAATGGGTGTTTCAGGGTTGGAAAAATGACTAAGCTCCCCTGTGGCCCCCTGTGGAAAGAAAAAAACAAGCGGGAGATTGTTGGGTTGTGTTATATTCTTTCCACATAGTTAACAGGGGGTTTGAGGGGTACTCGCGGACCCACCTATGGTTTTGTGCATCATTTTCGCACATGTTTTTTGGACACGATGGTTTTCGGTCCATGGTATTGGATGCTTCGGCATGTTTAAATATGTATTGTAACATTGAAAGTAGCATAATGAAAAATCAAGTTGGTAGTCCTCGTTTTGGGATCCTGTGGGAAATCTCTGTGTATATGTGTTTTATGTGTTATGCTCTCGCATTTTTATTTTTCATATGATTTAGAATTTGTATGCAGGTAATTTCTGTATGGGGTTAAAACCTACATAAAAAAGGGCAAGCAAGAAGACCTAAGGAGGAGTAGTGGGTGAAGCCTTGGCTTCACAGTTTGACCTTGAATTTACCCTTATGACCTGCATGTCCAACAGAGTGATGGGGAGCGTGTGGTACTTGGACTCATATGCATTATTCCACATGACACTGTGTAGATATTTTTATAGTGACCTAGAGGAGAAAGATATCCATATTCACATCAAGCTCGGGATGATGAAAGGTACAACATGATCAGTATTGGTATACTCACCTTTTAGAGGGAGTCAGGCTCCCCTCTTAAGCTCAAGGATGCCATGTTTGTTCTAAGCCTAAATAAAAATCTCATCTCTGTTGTAGTTTTGGAAGATCGTGTTTATGATGTGATCTTCAAAAAAGGAAAAACATTTCTCAGACACATAGCCATGGGACAGGTGAAGAATATCGAGGTTTGTGTGAACAATTTATCTAAGTTAGATGTGGAAGATTGTGTTGCATTAAACAGTAAGGAAGAGAAAGTGCAGGGAAATGATGTAAGTGAACTTTGGCACATAATACTTGGCCATTTGCATCATGGAACCTTGAATATTATACAACAAGTATACACTAGGCTCTCTAATGGAGCACTTGAGTAGTAGGATGTATGCAAAGGATGTACCTTGGGGAAGTACATAAGAATTGCATTTGATGATGAGGACAACAAATCGCATGTAGTCCAAGAAAGGATTCACTTTGATGTCTGTGGACCTTTCTCGATAACCTTCACTACCATACACAAATATTTGGTCATTTTTATTGATGACTTCTCGCATAAGTGTGGGATGTCTTCATGTGGAAGAAAGATGAGACACTCTCCAAATTTGTAGAATTGAAGCCACTAGTTGAGAAAGAAACCAACAAGAAGGTGAAGGCTCCCATGAGAAATCAGGGAGGTGAGTAAGTGTTGAATGAATTTAAAAATTTATGTCCGAAATAAGGCATTTGATGAGAGTTGACAACACACCACAACCCACATCATAATGGGGTGGGTGAGAGAAATAATCGTAGAATTTTGGGAGCGACGAGGGTGATGTTGCATGACCAAGGCCTACCTCTGTGTTTGTGCTTTGAGGAATGCAATATAAGAGTCTATTTGCAAAACTGAAGTCCTCATTGGATTCTTGCCATGATTACATCAGAGGAGGATTTCTCAAGAAGAAAGCTAGATGTGTCACACTTCAAGATTTTTGGAACCTTTGTTTACTACCATGTCTCTAGAGAATCAAGGAATAAGCCTTAGTTAACCATAGAATTGGGGGTATTTGTGGGTTACACAGAAACTACCCACAACTAACATGTGTAACTTCCATCACTCATAATTATACTTGTGCAAAGGGATGAAAATTTTGATGAGGATAAAGATATGTGGTTCTCCCTTGGGATGGAGCTTTAGATCCCACCAGAAAATGAGATTTTAGCTCCAAAATAGGGACCTTAGGAAGTTGTAGAGAAACCATAAATTGTGGATTAGAGAATGGAGACATTCGCTAAAGTAAAACCTCTAGAGAAGGAAACAAAATAACTAAGGAATTTCATTGAATTGTGTACGATGTGAGGGATATCCTTCAAATTTGCGTAAGAAAAGGAGGTCACCTCAGAGGTACAGTAGCTACATGGCTCTTATGTGTGAGCTTATAGAGATTGAGGCATCCTATTTTGATGAATAAATAGAGAAACATATATGGGTTGATGCAATGGTGGAGGAATACGAATCCATTGCAAATAACAATGTTTTAGAAAAGGTCTGAAGACTAGCATATAAATCAATAGTGGGTTTGAGATGGATCTTCAAGGTGACACAGGAAATATACGGAAACATAGAGAAGTATAAGGCCAAATCTGTGGCCAAGGCGTACTCTCAAGTTGAGGGAATTGACTATGAGGAGACCTTTTCTCTTGTAGCAAGGTACTCATCCATTAGATCAATTCTTGGTATGGCTACGTAGATGCCATGGAATCTCAACCAGATGGGTGTAAAATTAACATTTATTAATCGCGTTATTAAGGAGGAGGTATACATAGAGTAACAAAAAGGTTTTGAGACATTTGATCAAGGGTTTCATGTGTGCAAACTCAAGTGAGCATTGTATAAGCTCAAACAAGCATCTCGTGCTTGGTACACCAAGATCGATAGTTATCTCACCAGTTTGGGCTTCACCATAACTGAAGAGTATGTAAACCTCATCACATCTCGGCAAAAGGTAAATTTCTTATTATTGCCTTATACATTGATATTTTTATTTTAACTAGTGATGAGTAGTTTTTCATACTTGCAAGGAGGACCCTGTAAGGGAATTTGAAAATAATAACATGGCTCTCATGCACTACTTTCTTGGGTTCGTAGTATGGCAAGGTGATGGGGAATTGTTTGTCTCTTAAGGAAAGTATGAAAATGAGATATTGTAGATATTAAACATGGAGAGTTGTAAACCCATTGCGACACCTCTAATGAACAACTAGAGGAAGGAGAATGGCACTTCAGGTGAAATGGATACTACCATTTATCGGTAGCTAGTGGGTCGACTGATGTATCCTGTGAGCACATGACCAAATATGTGTTGTGCAATCAATTAGATAAGCCAAGCTATGGTTAGGTAAACCAACCTATTTTTGAAGGAAACTAAGCATGTTTTACACTACCTTAGAGGCACTACCTAGTTTGGACTATGGTACAGATAAGAAAAGGGAGTGAAGTTGTGTGACTTCACAAATGTAGATTGGGCATGAAGTCCATCAAACCGAAAGAGCACATCAATTGTAATTTTCAGTGTTTGGTCCACAGTTGTTTCTTGGTACAACATCAAGCAAATATATGTGGTGCTCAACTAGAAAGAAGCATAATACATGGCTGCAAGTCAAGCCACACGTGAGGCAATATGCATGAGAAAGATACTTGTTGGACTATTTTGTGAGATGATGGATCCAATTGTGATAATGAGAGCTGCATCAATCCGTCTAAGAATCATGTATTTCATGATCTATCCAAGCATATAGATATCGATTATCACCATTTACGGGACTATGTTTAGAGGCAGTTAATGTTGCAGCACTCCACTCTCACAGAGGAGCAAGATGTTGACAATTTTACAAAAGCTTTGTCAAGAGGGAAGTTACAATTTCATAGGTTTAGGATAGGTTGGTTAATAATCCCTTTCTTAGAGAGATGAAGTCTTCAAAAATGAAAAGAAATTCTCAATTTGATTTTTCCTTGATTAAATTGAGAAAATATGAGTTTCCACATCAACGGACAACTTGGATGCAGTTGAATTGTGTAACATGGCTTGTGTCACCCAGTTTACTAAGTAAATTCTAGTTGGAGGAGTTAGAGTTCAGTTAAGAATGTATGATTGCTAATGTTTAGCAATCAAAGTCAATTATCTCAAGTTTTTTTCATTTAAAATAGTTCCAAGTACTTGAGGAACTAGTGGAAGGCCAATTGTGTAGTGGGACTTTAGTCAAACTAAGTGATCATCCAGTTAACTCATCAATCAACCCAAAATATCTAGTGCATGGAGAATTAGATTTACCCAACTATGGTGGAGATTCCAAGGCAATGTAACATCAATTTTCTATTAGTATTGGCTGTACAGGTGTTTCATGTAGTCAGATGATCAACCTTGGGAATTGTGCAATACATTTTGTAAAAATTCCTAAATAATAGGGGCCTAATTTCTTAAGGAATTGTGAAAGGAAATATGGGCTCAAGAAGAGCTAGAAATTTACTGGGTCTGGGTCATCGCTGGTAAGTGAGGAGAGAGACAGGGTATTCACTTGTTGGTTGTGCTCAATCAAGCAAAGAAATTGTAATACATTTCTATTCATCATATTAATGCAAGTAGAAATTGGGGTTTTTAGCATATTACTTTCCCCAGGAAAAATTTTGTGTGCATGTGTGTTATTTCCTATTTCATGTATGAAATTTTTGTTCTAAATTGTGAATTAACCTGTGTAGAGAAGTAGAGTAGAGTAATTGCAAATCTACACCATAATTTCTACAAGGATGGTGGAGGAAAATTATAGAATATTCATTAGTAGACAATATTCCTACTTCAAAATATCTATGACAACTTTCATGAGAAGAAGACATTGAGGATAAAATATTGGATTGTGGAAGAATTAGTCAGAAAATTCACAAGGGCGGTAATGTTGGTTACACGTGTGGAGGGAGATGGATTAAATGTAATTTTGGCTGCAGGGGTGTAGGTAGACAAGTCATAGTTACTCCTTTGAGTTTTGTCGATGATGTGTTAATGTTTGGTAGATGGACCTCTTTTGATAGGTCTCTAGACACCTTATGAATAATATTAAATCTCATATGATTTCTCGTTACCGAGATGATGCATTGGTACTAGATATTTATCATATTTTTGGTGTTATCTCCACTGCATTAGATGCATATTTTAAATATCTTATATTTATGCTCCAACCTAATCGTTATGGAATTAAGGATTGGAATTGACATATAGATATAATCCACTGTAAGCTTTTATCATGGGCACATAGGTGGCTCTCCCTAAGAGGCAAGTTGACTCTAGTTCGAGCAGTCCTTCAGAGTGGCTTCATGTTTTCACTATGCCTAAGAATATCACTAAATGTATCCTTCTCGCTTCATCTTGGCATGCGACAATTTGTGTTGTAAAGGATTAAGTGGGCCTTGCTGTTGTTTACTCAGTATGGAGACAATGGATGACTGAACTCATCTATTTCTTTGATTCTCCTTAGAAAAATAAATTTGAAATGGTGTATTTAACATGTTTCATTTACAGGCAAATTTGAACTACTCTTTTGTGGTTGATTGTATTTGGTACTCCATTATTGAATATAAAACATTTGGACCACTTCCAATATACATTAGGTTTCTACCCAAATAATGAATTACTATCCCAAGCTCCTTTGTTGTGATACATCCAGCTCCATCCTTGTAAAGCAAGCTAAAAGCCTCCATGAACTAAGACATAACCTCCATCCCATATTCCTTTAGTAGATAAAACCCTTGTCTCATTTTCTGAGCATGCCAATCTACCTTCCATCCCATATTCTCTCATGAGCCCTGTGTAAACCACCATTTCATTCAAGGATGGGGATTTTGATGCGTACTCTAACCATATTTGTTAGATACTTTTCTCCTTTTCTTGCTTATAGTTTCTTGAGTTGGCCTCCTCCAAATATGCCCTACTCTCCTTAAATTATTTGGAAGGTAGCCTTTGGTTGCTAAACCCATTTTACTCATCCAAAAGAAGCAAGAAAGAAGTTGTTAACATCATCAAGAAGTCAAAGTGATCGCCCTCTAAGACAAAGATCACTATTTGAAGGAATACATCTTCTTCAAGAGGAAATATTATATTATCATATCATCATCAAAAGAAAAAAAGAAGGAGATTGAAGATATTGTCGTCAAGGAGTATCTTCACAAGAAACTCTCTTTATGCCCACATATGAATCTATCAAAATGTATTTTTGCAAGGAGTGAAATAGGTTGGTTGGGTGATCAAACTTTCTTGCATGGAAGACGAGGACATATTTAACACTCATATAAAATGCAGTTGTGGAGCATGTCAAGGGCTCAATCACAAAACCTCCAAAGGAAGAATCTCAATCTCTTAAAAACTAAATGAAACGGGAAGTAAGGGATCAAAGGGTTCTCATAGAATCCATAAGGATCCCCTCATTCCCTATGTATGAAAACTAGAAACATCAAAAGAAATATATGAAAAACTTGTAGAATTGTTTTGTGTAAGCACCCTAGGAGAAATGATCTCATTAACGCAAGAACTCTACAAGATGAAGATATCAAAAGAAGAAGAAGTGGCCTATACTTTATGAGATTGGTAGAAATAAGAGACCAACTCCATTAGTTGAGAGAAATAATGTATGACAAGGAAATGACTATCATAGTGCTGAATGCACTACTAGAGGAATGGAGCAACTTCACATCAAGTATCTATTGGAAGAAGGAAGCTACTCCATTCCGTTAGCTATGGTCATTATGAAAAATCAAAGAAACCAGGTTGAAGGAAAAAATTGATGTAGGATCAAGTGAGCAAAAGATACACCGAAATTATGAGATTTAAAATCTATCAAAATTGTAAAGTTATTGGCATATTTGTGTTGCAAAGGGCTTTTATTCTTTTGTTATTTTGGGTTTGAATTTAATGTAAATCTAGCAATTTCTTTTTCAACCATTCCATTCAAAAGTATCATTTTCAATTTACTAAGATTTGTGACAGCTTTGTAAAGTGCTTTTTTAAAATTTATTTTGAGAGTGATTTTGATATAATTTTAGTTGTGGTTTTGATTTGGATATACTTTTATTTTAAGTATTTAATTCAAAATCGCATTGTAATTATAAATGAACCAAAATTAATGAAAATTGTGAATTTATATGAAAGATTTGTCCCTTATATTTAGGAATTTATATAATAAATTTGATGTATAGAGTTATTTTGATAAAAGTGACATTTATTTGGGTAGTTTTGGTAAAAGTAAAATAATAAAAATGAAATATTAAAAAATTGTGTACCATGACATTATTTTATTAATTTCTTAAATTTTTCTTGAGTTGAATTTTCTTCTAAGTGAATTTTAATTGTATTATTATTTTCTTTAAACAAATTGCTTTTAATAGCTATTATTTTTATTGCCATTTTTATTGTTAATCTTTAAAGGATGCTAGCTCAATGACAAAAGAGGAAGTGGTTCAATTCCTCTGTGTCAATATTTGAGAAACACAAATTTTCTTTTGTCTCAAATTAAAATTATCTTACAACCATTTTTGTGTTGTAGTGATTTTTTTCAAATAATTTTCTTATAAATATATTTTTTCATACATATGTATATATATAAATAATATAATTACACAATCTTATCACCATAGGCAACCATTGTGTTTTTTCATATATATAATATGATTTCACAAACTTATCACCGTCGACTTTGAATAATTATAACAACCCTCATAACGGCTGCCCAACAAGACTATATTTATCATGCCCATGAGAAATAGGGATAGTAGGAGTCTCAAAATTTATATAAATAATATAATTACACAAACTTATCACAGTCTGCTTTGAATAATTATAACAACCGTCGTAACGGGACTATATAGTAGGTGTCTCAAGATCAATATTCTCATTAACGAGGAGATGAGATCCATCCTAACATTTAGAGTTAAAAGTTCGTGTCTGCTTTGAAGTAGGTATTCTGGCAACATTGAGTCGAAATTTATATAATGGACATAGAAAGTGGGTCCTTAGAGTTATGAGATTTGTTGAAGATGGGATAAATGGAGGAATTATCCCTCAAGACCCAACAGCGGCAGCAACAACTGAAACTCGCAGAATTGAAGAGGAGAATTTGGTGTCTACTGTGAGGGTCATTTATCGGCACTACACTGGGGAAATAGAGAGTTTAACAGAGAATATTAATATACGTGAATTAGATGATCGATGGCGTGGAGACAACATTCATCGTTTGAGATTGAGTAACAGGATCAATGAAAGTGAAGATGAGGACTATCTCACAACATTTACATTTCCTCCCAATATTATTGTTGTTCGATACATACAAGATTTTCGCCAACCCAACGAAGAATTGAATTATTCCACTCAAGTTCAAATTATATGGAATTCCAGATTCTCATGGCGTGAGATCAAACAATATGTAGAAGACTACACGTATAACTTCGATTTCAGAGCTGAAGTGATCCTTGTTACCTCTGGACAGCAAAGATTAAATAGAAATATTTACGAGGAGGAAAGAGTGAATAATATTAGTGTAGCAGTGGATGGGTTGCCATCCATTATTATTAGCAGCGAAAACGGTGACGAAGTGGTGTGCCCAATTTGTCATGACCCATTTTCCAGTACAGATCCTGCAAAACAATTGCCGTGCAAACATCTTTATCATTGGAAGTGCATTTTTGAATGGTTTTGTCGTAAAAATTCATGTCCAATATGCAGACGTGAACCCGCGTTGCCTAAAATGTTTTAATTTGTTTGTTTAGTATTTATTTTCATATTTATTTTCATTAGTCGATCTTTGCGTATTACAAGTATGTATTATTTTTTTTATTAATTTTAATTTTAAACACTTTTATGGTTACCATGAACGAACGTTGAGTATGAGAAACGTGTAGTATTTATTTTTATTAATTGATATTTGCATATGAAAAGTATGTATCATTTTTTTATTAATTTTAATTTAGATGTTTAAAGGAGTTGGTTTCATTTACTCCATGGTCAACTATCAAAGTCAAACCAACTTTGGCATCTGT
>APFE030851614.1:5472-15586 GCA_000404065.3 Pinus taeda | reverse complement strand
AACTATAGTCACAACTGATAGCAATCTGATTCTCTAACACATGTCCCTGTTGAACTGAACATGCACTGACATGCAATTGAGTTAAATGATGTATTCATTAGTTGTATTATGAGTTAATAACTTGTGAATTAATTAATAACTAATTCACCCAACTCATCTCTAGTCTATTCGCCAGTTAGACTAAATACAACTAGTTCAACTAAGTCAAACTGAACACAACTCCATCAACTCCTCATTCAACTCCATAGAACTCAATCACTGAAGTCCTAACTAAATTCCTCCATGCAATAGCTCAAGTTAACCCACAAGAACCACGTATTTCCTTCTGGCAGCTGCATGTGCCACATCCATAGCTCGAACTGAAGTGCTCCAAGAGGATAATGCTTATAGTCCAAATATTATTTAGACTAGCAGTCTAAAAATAGACTCTGCCCATATGTCTAAAAATAGAAGTCCATCTATTTTTACCAACATGACCAATCATCCATAAATAGCATCCTGCAACTCATAGACCATGACGCATATGTCTAAAAATAGACATAGTCTAAAAATAGAGTTTGCGCCAAAAATAGCCTGCGGGACGACTTAGTGAAGGCGACTTCTTTTCACTAAGCTCCATCATCTTGTTGCATTTTCAACATGTTGCTCTTCTGTTATTTATAATTTTTGGTCCTTTGCCCCATGTGGATCCCTCCAACAATTTCGACCTCCTCTAAGCAATTCGAACTCCTTTTCCAAGTGGTGTGTATTTCGTGAGAGAGTGCCCCCCACATTCCACAAAAGAAATTAAAATATTTTGACCCACATTTCCTAAGTGCCTCTCCAAAATTTACCTTGGGCTCCAAAATGAAAAATCAACAAAATTAGGTTTTACCCTTTATCAAAATTATTTAGGAAGCGACATTACAGTCCTCTCCTCCTAAATGTTGCTTGTCCCCAAGCAACTATAGATTTGGATGCTATAAGATTTGCTCACTCTACCATGTGGCATCCTCTTCTGGCAAATCTTTCCATTTGACCAAATGCTCCTTAATGATATGGTTCCTTAGCCTCCTCTCTCTAGTCTCCAGTATGGACTTTGGTGTCAAAAATAAGTGCCCCTCATAATCCAGTGGAGGCAACTCAGTTGTTGTTGTAACTTGCTGCCCCAACACCTTTTTCAGGCATGAGACATGGAACACGTTGTGGATATGACTCTTTTAAGGTAGCTCCAACTCATAAGCTACCTCTTTGGCCCTCCCGATCACCTTATATGGCCCATAAAATTGTGGTCGAAGTTTTTCAGCCCCTTTTTTCTTTAGCGAAGGCTGTCTATAGGGTTGCAAATGTAGGTAGACCATGTCCCCTACCTCAAACTGTCTCTCCACCCTGTGCCTATCAACATACATCTTTTGTTGATTTTGAGCCACCTGCATGTTGTTCTTGAGAGCTCAGAGAATGTCTTGGCTCTCTTGAACCCAATCCTTCGCCCCTGGGGCCTTGCGATCTCCAAACATCATATCAGAAAAGGAAATTGCATCATATCCATAGAGTGCTTGAAAAGGAGACACACCAATCGACATGTGATAAGTGGTATTGTAGCAGAACTCTCCTAGATGAAGCCACTTTACCCATGATATTTGTTGCCCCGTCACATAGTTGCGTAGGTACGCTTCCAACCACTTGTTCACGATCTTGGTCTGCCTGTCTATCTTTGGGTGATAGTTAGTGTTTGGTGTAAGTTTCATCCCCAGCAACCGAAACAACTCCTGCCAAAAATCCCCCTTAAATTTGTTGTCCCTGTCACTAAAAATGGTCTTGGGAATACCATGTAATCAGAAGACCTCTCGAAATAACAACTCAGTCGCCTAGGAAGTTGAAGATCTCGATGAGATGGAAAAGAAATGGGCGAAGTTAGTCAATCTGTCGACCACAATGTAAATGAAATCTTGCCCCTGTGCAGTTGGGAGCCCTATGATAAATTCCATGGACACGCTCTCCCACTTCCTCTATGGAATGGGAAGGAGCTCTAGTAAACTTACAAGATGTGACAAATCCACCTTGTTCCTCTAACAGTCTACACACTCTTGCATGTGCCTCAACACGACTCCCTTGAGCCCTCTCCATGAGAATTTCTCCCTGATGGCACGATATGTCTTGATGAACCTAGGGTGCCCTACTAGTGGAGAATCGTGGGTTGCTTGCATAATCCTCTTCTTGAGCTGAGATCCTAACACCAAGTATATTTTGTCCTTGTAGTAGATCACTTCATCCATCACCCTAAATCGATCATCCCTGTGTGTGTCATCTAATATCTCACAAGCTTTCTTATCTTTGGAGTACTCAACAAAAAGTTGCACCTTATAGTCATGAGTAACATCCATCAAAGATAGTACTACGAGACTCCGAGAAAGTGCATCTACTACTATGTTGTGCTTTCCCTTAATATACTCAATCTCGAAGTCATAGGCCTGGATTTTTCTCATCCACTTATGTTTCCTCTCCTCCAATGATTGTTGCTCCAAGAAAAATTCAAGATTGTTATGATTAATATTCACCTTGAACCGGTTTCCCACCAGATACTGCCTGAACTTCGCTAGTGCATGCATCATGACCAACATATCCTTGTCATAGACAGAGTACAACTACTCATGGGGTAGCCGTTTCCTGCTCTCAAATGCAATAGGATGGCCTCCCTGCGTCAACACGGCCCAAACTCCCTCAACGGAAGCATCACACTCCAACACAAATGGTTGTGTGAACTTTGGTAAAGCCAAAACAAGACGGCTACTCATAACCTTCTTGAGGTGCTCAAAGGCATCCTGTGCCACCTGTGTCGACTCAAAAGATCCCCCTTCTGTCAAATCAATTAGGGGTGTTGCAAGCTGTGAGAATCCCCTCACGAACCTCCTGTAGTATGTGCAAATGCCTAGGAACCCTCTCAACTCCATCACATTCATGGTTGTGGACCAATCCAACATGACCCCGATCTTCTATTGGTGTACCTTCACTCCGTCCTCCCTAATCACATGCCCAATGTACAACATCTTTGTTAGTCGAAATTCACATTTGGACATCTTTGCATACAACTATTGCTCCTCTAGTATCCGAAGTAATACCTCCAAATGTTGAAGGTTTTCCTCCCAAGTCCAGCTATAAATGAGTATAACATCAAAGAAAACAAGGACAAAGCGCCTAAACTACCCATGAAACACGTGGTTTATACATGGTTGGGATGTAGCTAGAGCGTTGGTTAACCCAAATGGAATCACCATGAACTTGAAGTGTCCATAATGGAAATTGAAGGCAGTCTTAGGGATGTCATGCTCCCTCACTTAGATTTGATGATACCCCGAGCGCAAATCTATCTTAGAGAAGTATTTCGCTCCTCTAAGCCCATTGATCAACTCATCAACGTGTGGGATGGGGTATTGATTCTTCAGTTTCTTCTTATTGAGGGCCCTGTAGTCAATGCACATGCGTAGCGGCCCATCATTTTTCTTCACTGGCACCATGGAAGAAGGAAAGGGACTTGAGCTAGGCCTGATGTGCCCCAGCCTCAACAGCTTCTGGATGGCCCTCTCTATCTCATCCTGATAAGATTTGGGGTGCCTATATGGAGTAGTGATGACTGTGTTCACCCCATCCTACAACTCAATAGTGTACTTGAACCCACAATCTAGTGGTCTTCCTGGTGGGATCTCCCCAAAAACCCATTGGTGCCTCTCCAACAAGGCCAGTATGTTTGGATGCATAGGTCATGTTGAAGCCCTTGTCTCTGAGATCCTTAGCTCCACTACCCACTCTATATCCCCATGTCGTAGATTTGCCTCCATCTTGTGGGCGAAGACTATCTGGGTTGGATAGAATTGCATTCCCCTCAACACTACCAGCTTCCCATTTGGGCCTGTAAAGCCCATCTCTAACTTCTGCTAGTCATGGTGACCCTCCCTAGTGAGTATAACCATTAGACACCCAAAACCACATTGGTGTCCGAAACATCATCTACAAAAAAGTGATTAGTGACTGAGTAGTTCCCAATCACCATAGTCAACCTGTGAACATACTTCATGCACTGCATGATTCAGTCTCTTGGCACCAATGAGGAGAACCCCTCAAATGTCTCTGTGTGAATTCCCCTACGCTCCACCATCTAAGCATCAATAAAGCTCTGGATGGCCTCACTGTCTATCAGCACTGACACTCGCTACCCCTGTACTGCCCCTCGTGATCCTCAGTGTCAAATACTTCGGTACTTCCCAAAGTGAAGCAAGGACTCCTCCAGATGGGGCAAATGGTCCTCCTCTAGGTGGTGGTGGCAGTGGCCCTCCTGATCACTGTCCTCCCTCATCTCCCTGCTCTGCTCCCATCTCAAACTCCTCATCAAGCTCACTGTCTGAATGCACATCAATGTAATGGGCTTTTCCCTTGGTGCACTTGTGCCCAGGTTCCTAACACTCCTGGCAAGTGAAGCACAACCTCGTCCTCCTCCTGAGCTCTCTCTCCTCATCCATTTGGCCACATCCCCCATCCCTTTGAAGTGGTCTAGTGTCTCGGTTCCCCTGTGGGGCTGTGGGTCTAGTGGGAGCAAAGGCTCGGGTCTTGGGCACTACATCAATCATATCTTGGGTCCTCGGGGTAGCATCCATAAGTGATATGGGCTTGTAGTCCCTCACCCAACCATGCAATGGCTCGACAAGCCCCTCCACAAATAGCATGATCAATCGGGCCTCTGAGATGTCTGTCACCATCACTGTCAGTCTATGGAACTTCGTAATGTAAGGCTTTGCACTAATAGTTTGCGTCAAATGGGCTAACTCCCTGAAATGTAACTCTAAGTCTTTCCACTTAAATCTCTCTAGTAGCCTCTGGGTGAACTCTGTAAGAAGTGATGTGGATGTGTCCCAACGTGATTAGCCCATGGTACCACCACTCATGGGCATCCCCCTCCAAGTGAAGAGTAGCGAACCGAATAGCATTGGTCTCTCGCATGGGGTTCGAGTTGAAGTATGTGGCTAACTTATGAATCCAAGCCCTGGCTGAACTATTGGCCAACCCATCAAAGTTAAGGAGTGTAACCTTCCCTACTATCTTTTGCACATCCTAGTTAGATGGCCCCTCTTTATAGTGTGCGCGAACCCCAGCAGTACATCTCTCCTTGAGGTGTATGTACTCCCCAAAATACATCACCCATTTAATCCAAGCATCCAACCCCTCATACTCATCAATGTCGGATGCAACTGAGTTCACCAAGTTTGCAACCAGGTCTGTCTCCCTCTCCTGCGCTGGCTCATCCATAAAGCGAGGCATAGTGGGACGGCTAGCCTGACCACGTTGGGGAGTATGTGGGGGATAATAAGTATGATTTCCCCCTCTTTCTCTGGAACCTCCATCACCATGGGCTCCCCCTTCGGCCTTCCATTCATTTGTAGCCCCATCACCTGCTGCATCATGTCCATCATGAGTTTCCCTTTCCTTAACATCTACTGATTAGTTCTTAACAACTCCTCGAAAATTGGGTTTTGGCCCATTTTCCTCGGTTGCTCGGTGTCTTCCTGGTTGTCCATCTGACCTCTAATAGTTTCGACTTCAGTGTCTGAAAATGGATTTGGGCCTATTTCTCTACCTCAACCCCTACTTCTGCCTCTACCACGACCTCTTTGGAAAACCAACCCTTGATATATTGGTGGCATTACCTGCTCCTGTTCCCCACTTTGGCCAAGAACGTGCTATGATACCACTGTAGTATTCCTAATGGAAAAATTGACAGTGATAACAAAACACATGCAAGACAATACAACATAAAAAATTCAATAAACACCAACAACCCAAAAATGCTCCCAAACATGTCAAAATTGGGCAATTTAATTATATAAATTGTTTTAGTACAATGTGAAATGGAAAGAGTTCACCTGGGCTTGCACAAGGCAAGATACAAGCCTTAAGTGGTCGATATTCCAATGCCCAACTGTTGATGGAGTTTATTTACCAGAAAATATGTGTTGGCCCAATAATTCTACATTGTTGGTTGTGTTGAAACCCTGATTTGACGCCTTAAATCTGCCCAAAAAATTTTGCAAATTTATATTTGAGTTCGCTACAAACAACCCAGAAAAACCCAAAAAGGTGTTCCTCTAATTTTGACGCTCCAAAATTGACCCCAAATTCCCAACACTCCTCCAATACCAGTAAAATTTGGTCTGCATGAAATTTTGTCTTTACATCCCTCCAAAATGATGGAAAAACTCCCTTTTCTCCCTTCTAACTCCCACACAACAACGCAACTTCATGTTCCACTGGACAAGACTACCCACAAACACTCCTCAATGACTCTGCAGGCATGGGCAATGACTGCGTAGGCTCAACAAGTGAATTTCGTACTGGAGTGATTGACTCACTTACACTCTGCAATTCCCTCTTCTCCTCTAGCAAATTTCGCAAGTAATGTCCAACAATTTGGTGTAGCTTCTAATTCTCGACACCAACTCTCCAAAAGATAGTGTGGCTCTGGTTCTGCGTCCCAACTCAACTCAGTAAATTCATGGCACCTGTGTTATGCCTCTCCCTGCCTCCACATGATAATGATTATACCTTCCTAGGGTGGCACTCGTAGTCCACCGAAGAGAAGGGTGAGTTTCCTCCTTGGGAAACTCTGGTGCTAAACAACACTTGTGACTCAGCTGAATAGCTTGAGCAACAACAAATTTTGTCTAATGATCAAAAGCCCAAATGATGTTGCTTTTCTCTTATTTATACTTGTTGGTCCTTTGCCTCATGTGGGTACCACCAACAATTTCGACCTCCTCTAAGAAATTCGAACTCCTTTACCAAATGGTGCATATTTTGTGAAAGTACCCCCCAAATTCCACTAAAAAATTAAAATATTTCGACCCACTTTTCCTAAGTGCCTCTCCAAAATTTACCTTAGGCTCCAAAATAACAAAATCAAAAAAATTGGGTTTTTCCCTTTAGCAAAAATATTTAGGAAGGGACGTTACGGAAATGCACCTTTACCTAATTGCTTTTGTAGTTTCTTGTCTTTGAAATCTCTGGTAATTGAATTTTTATTTTTATTTTGTGTCAAAATTTTATAGGAAGCTCACAAGAATTTATGTGATCCTTAGAATCAAGTGTTCATGGTTTAGAATGGATTGTTGATGAAATGGCTTACGATCTAGTTGTATCTACAGGTAGGTTGTCTAATTCTAGTATTGCAGGTGGAAGATTAAAGTACATGTTGTAAGTTCCCAGGTACAAAAATTTTAAGCTCGAGTTTTGGAGGAAAAGTTATGGAAGATATGCAGCGATAAGAATTGCTACATATGTCATCCTTGAGTAAATTTTGAGGAACAACAAATAACCTAGATAATAGAAGGCATAAAGGCATGCATGGTGATTTTATAGTGAACCCCTTGGCAGATATTACACTGGCTCAAGGAAACAGAGTATCGAGTTTGTTTCAAATAGCTCTTAGGAGCCTATATCGGAGAACTTGAAAGGAGATCAAATAATGATTGGATCATTGGACAGGAATAGGTTTGGTGAGGGTTCCTCTACAATGAGTTTTTAGAAAACCTCAAAGGATGAGGCTACACTCTCTACTATATGGGTTGTAGGGAAGGATGGAAAAAAGAAGTTGGAATCTATAAAATAAAATTCAAGACAAAACACTTTGGACACTAGCACTGAAATTTATCTTCTAGCAGATCAAGACATGGTACTATTTTCTGGAGTGTTTGGACATGTGTTGTAGAGCTTCTGCAAACATGAGATGTAGACTTCGCATTTGTTGAAGTCATATGTACCGAGGATGATCTCTTATTGTTTAGGCTTATGAATTGGACTGGCCTTGTCCTGGAGCACTTGTAAAAAGGGACCATTGTTGAAATACTACAAAGTTGTTGAATAATCTAAGACAAGATGACATTAATGATTCTTCTAACCATGATAATTGCTTGTGATGCCTTTTTACTTATTAGGATTATCTTATTATTATTATTATTATAGTGTGTTCTTCAATCATCAAACAACTACCAAAACAAGAAGTTCAACAAGAAACAAGTACACAAGATGTAGGCTCCAAGCCAGGGAAAAACCTCTCCTCTTGAGAGGAAAACCCTTCAATCTCTTCTTATAGATTATTTATTGAAAAATACCAAGACCCTTGGCCAACACTGAAGCCCTTCCAATACCAAGATCAGCATCTCAAGAATGTGCTCGCTTCACTTCTTTCCAAACCCAACAGAATCTCTTCCGACAACACTACTTCGACCTCCAGCCACAACTTTTTGGCCCTAACTGTAGATTTGGCATTTCGCCCTCCCCCCACCCCCCCGATAGCAGCTGCTGCTAGTTTGCACATGTGGACTAGAACTGCTTCTTCTTTGCCTCCAGATGCCTCCTTGACCTAATTTGTCTTCTGGATCTAGAAGGGGAATTTGTTGGCCCTTCCTTCAGCTCTTTTTCACCAAATCAAACCTCCACAACAAAATGCTAGCTCGACATCAGAAACCCAAGTGAAAAGCTACAGAATTTCAACCCTCTTCTTCACACATGTGGAGAGAAAGAGAGAGAGAGGAACCCAAAACACTTATTCTCCTTCTTTTTTCTTCTTCGTTGCCCTTTTCTACTTCTTCCTTCGCATAAGAGAGAGAGGAATGAATGTGTCCAAGTGAGGTTGAAGTGTCTCCTATATATAGGTCTTCCAGGGGTACGAATTCCAGCTTCTAGGGCGACTTGACAGGCTGGCAGGCTGACTTGGTCTTGGAAGGCTCAGTAAAATACAAAAATAATTCTTTTTACAATTTACAGGATGTCTGATGTGGTCTTCATATTATGACGATGTCCCTATTTGACTTCTTGACCTAGGAAAATCCTAGAAGTACTTTCAATTAGTGCTTGACCTATAAAACAAATTTCTTGGGCAAGAAACCCAAGCTCAATAATAATAATAATCATTTTTCTTTCGTTTACAAAATACAAGAATCAAAAGTACATTTCATATTTATGAAGACCGAACCTAGGGACCATTGTTGAAATGCTACAAAGTATCTTGTCGTTCTTGATGAAGCATAAATACTTGGATTCAATATGTCATTCATTTGATTAAACCTATTCTTTGAAGAGGGCATGTGTTGTTTTGTGCTCTTAAATGTAAACCTACTTATGTTTCTTATTTTGGACATTTAGGTTGTTCACTTGGCAAGTAATGGTATGGATTGTTTGGACCTACCTCCTGAAGAAAAAAATTACATTTTATCAGCCTTAAAAGAAGCCACATCACTACATTTCATGGATGCTTCAAGTAGACATACTATTTCTCAGATTGCATTGTAACTGTCAACTATCTGGGCAACATATTTGTCAAGGAGCAGGTGACCATTTGGTAAACAATTTAATATCTTAACATGCGTGCTTGTCTTGTTTATTTGAACTTTTTACGTTAAACTCCAAAAATCACCTTGTGTATTGATTTTATTTTGAATTCCTTCCTAAAGCATGCATTGTTATTGAGAGAGAATTAATATGCTTTTAATCTACAGGGGTAGAGATGCAATATTGTTTTATAGTATGGCTCCTATAATACTTAGATCTTCGGTGGAAGAATGAATCAATCTGTTAAGTTGTTTGATATCTTTCAAATAGTGAATACTAACTTTAGAAATATTGATCCAATCACCAGTAACTTGCAAACCTTTGACTTAGCAACTACAAATCGCGAGGGTCACTTCTCACTGGCAAATAGATAAAATTAAGTCCTTTAAAATTTCCATGAAATTTTTGAGTTGTCCATGGAATTTCTTCAATTACTTTCAGTGCAAGGTTTCAAACCCATGAAGCTGAAGGTATCTATCTGTGTTACTGACTATGGAGACTTTTGGCTACAATAAATACTTTTTTCAAAAGTCGCTTTTCATGACAGATAAATTAAAGAAAATTCTATGATAGTAGATGATTAACCTTTGAATGCAATGATTTTGTAACTTTCATTTTTCTAGCATGTACTAAATTTTATACACGGAAAAAAAGTGGAAGTGAAGTTTCCTAAAATACCAATGACAACCACTAGACTATGGGAAAGAAAGTCTTATAACTGGTGAAACATTCCACTGTATAAAGGAAAGAAAAATAAATT